>JABFPM010001758.1:0-18832 GCA_022817325.1 Idris sp. 1 HC-2018
CTGGCGCGCTATCTTTCTATAGCTCATATTTCCAAAACGACATCGAATTTCGACTTAAAAATTTAACAGCATATTCTTTATAAGTCACAGATTCGATTTATGCAATAAAAAAAACGATTTTTTGATCGTTCTAAATGGACTTCCCCCCTTAAGAAAAACTCAATAAATTAAATTATATTATTTATGACAAATAAACTGATATTTTACAAAAGATAGGAAAAAAATGCTTTACAAAAACACTGATAAAAATTTTTACATTCGAAAATTTCCTAATTAAAATATTGTTTAAATGTTAAAGTCTGAAGGCAAGCATAAAATGTTGTCAAGTAATTTTGACACACAAACTAGATCAAACCAATGATAAATAGTTAAATCATGCCTGCATTCTATGAATGTCTACATAAAATGCCACTTAATGTCTCAATGTTGCAGTTTTTCATGGTTTATATTTATAAATAGTCCTGCAACTAATATTTTAAATTAAATATTGAATAGGCATAAAAGATCAACTTTTTTTAGATTTTTTTATAACTTTGAATACTTTTTCCCTTCATTATTTACTTGTATAAATTTGTTACAAAATTTACACGAATATTTTTTTCAAAAACTTAATTATTTACGGTACTTTTATAGAACAAGACACTATTTCTAAACGATTACAGCGTCACATATCTAATAATAAGGCAAATTTGTAGACGAAACTTGGCACCGGTAATGAACAAATCAACTACAATGTTCAAAATGAACTTCTAACGAACAAAATTGCTCGACAATAATTCATCTTTATTTTGCAAATCTCTGTTGATATTTAATTAGAAAATTGTCTACATTTGTACTCTGAAATTCACACTCGAACAAGAATATCAGTTCGAAATTTATTGTCTTTCGAAAGGAATAATTTATTATTTTACGAATGCAATTTGTTTTATTCCTGAGAGAAGAAATGTTGTTCTTAAAATTCATGTATAACTTAAAGTAAAACGACGTGTCAAGTAAAGCGACACAATGACTATAATTTGAAGACAACTGACTTGTAAATAATAGTTGCACACGTTGTCTCGGAAGCGGCGGCACAAAATACCGCGCGCGACTCGATGCATACAAGAGCCAGTCACGTGATTATTATACGGTAGTTATTGTTAGCAAAGTAAAATGTTAACGTCGCTTCAAATTAGACCAGCTCGATGGTACGCGTCCACATCTCGCTTCACTTCAGCATTCTCCCATTTAACGCAAAATAAAACTTACTAAACACAACAAGTTTTTACAACTTAATCAACAACAAAAAATGAATTTAATTTCACGGTCTTTTGCACACCAATAATTGTAAAGAAAACAAAATGAAATAAAGTTTATTTCAAAAATCAAAACAACTAAAAAACTTCTTGTCTTTTTGAAAATACTTTTTTCCCTGGTTTTATTATACATCTCTTTTTCTTCTCTTCCGTTCTCGCTACTGCGTAATAACGTTTATGCGTCCTTCACTCTCACTTGCATAACAAACTTGTCCCCCCATATTATTATTTTTTTTTCTTACAACTCTAATTTTCTATTTGATTCTAATTTTTTGCGATCATCTATGCGTATAAATGTTTCAAAATTGACGCGCGGACTTTCATTCCGCTAGCGCTGAGCAGCCACGCTGCACGACCTTCGACTTCAATGGACCTCGCTCGCTTGAAATAAAGAGAAGGTTGTGATAGGTCGTGGGCTTTAATTGAAAATTACATGCGCGTTGACGTGTACGTACGTACAGTGGTCAGCAACGTAAGCGGCTCATCGACGTTACTAATGACAGCCAATGACGGCGCACCAATACATTGCAGCCAACCGGTACAAGGTCGTCATTTCCGTTATATCGCTGCAAAATTTGCAGCAAAAGTTGATCATCAAACTTTTCGAAAATTGCATATCAAAATGCACAATAAGTTTTTATGTGGATCACAGAAAACAGTGAATGGTAGAAATGGCAGCTGGCAATGCAAGACTGTAAACATGAATATTAAGACGATCACTTTTTAAAATCATATTTTTGTATATAAATACTATTTCCTGTAAATTAGCATATAATTATGTACCCCTTATATTCCCTTATATAATCCACAAGAAATGATAACAAATTATACTCAAATTTAATTGCCATTAACACGAGCATTAACATAAAAAAAAGAAAATTAAAAAATGATACAAACTGATTTAGTTGAGAGTGTATAATGGCTATCAAAAAGGTGTGCCTAATCACCCCTTTCTTGTGCAAATAACTGTGACAAATGTTTGTTATGGATTAAAGGCAAAAAATGAGTTTTCATTGGTTCACAGTTATATTTGAATTTTTTGAAAAAAGCAGCTAAAACATTTATTATAATTAAAAGTTAAGATTGAAAAAATGTTATTCAGCGATTAATCGTTAATTTAAATTCTAGCTCGTGCACTAAGTTATGCAGATAGCGCCAAATGAACATCACACATGAAGCCAAATTCATTTTTGAAAATGTAGTTGGCACGACATCATGTATTACGTATTTGTTGATGCAAATTTTGTATGCTGACATTAAAAGTATACGAAATGTACGTAATACAGTATCATGCTGATATATATCTATATATAAATACACCTTAATTATTACTCTTTCTGTTATAAAAAATGTTTGTTCGCAGAAACCATGTCAAATGACTCATAAAAATTTATGTTGATTCGAAATCATTTTTATGTACAGAATAAAATAGTAAGCAATTTGTTAAAATAATTAATGACTGTATACAGTGAACTTTTTTAAACCGAAAAATGTTATTTGAAATGCGTTATTTATTCAACTTCAAATAAATTGAAAATGATTATTTTTTGAACGCATTAAGTTTCCATAAAAGAAATAATAAGGGTATAATAAATAATACTATTTTTGATTTTGGTGCATGAAACAATAAAATCGATGCACACGTAAAATGTCGTGCAAAATTAACCACTTAATGACTATTTAATTTTTTGTCAAGTCTTTTAATTTTTGACATTTGAAATACAATTTATTTTATTTTTAGAAATAACAAAATAACAAAAATAATACATTTAATTTCGAAATAAAATATTATAATTTACATATAATTTTGTATTAAGTACAAAAAAAAAATACAACCAAACAAGAAGTTTCTGTAAACATTTTCAAATAACATATCAATGCAAAATATTAAAACATTAACTGTAAATTTGTATTAAAAAAAGAAATCCTTGTTCCACTATATTGCCCTTGAAAAATAATGATATAAATGATTTTACTTTTGAAACTGCATGAAAATATATTGAACATGCACAGATTCAAAATGTGATATATTTCTTTTATTCGTAGCTGTTCTCTTAAAAGGTTTAAGTAATAAAATTTTGGTTTAATTGATGCTTAAAGTAATCAAATTTGCTCAAAGTTTGATTAATTTTTTGTTTATGCTGCGTTTAATATCTTCAACTAAAATATCTTTTTCTAAATAAATGTTCTTTTTTTAATTTGACTGTATTTAATTAAAACGTCTTAAAATAAGACACATTTTAAATTTACTTTTGTAATATTTTTGTATTAAAAATTATTATAAATCTAAGAATGCATCATTAATAACTCGGAAATTGTGTAATGAATAATTTAGAGCCATAATCTGTAATTATTTGCCCAAGTTAAATTACAATTAGATCACGAAAACTGGCCAGCGCAATCTAGTCTATTGAACTCGGTTGTATCGATTCATGGAGTCCCTGCATTAAATATAGCTGAAAATCAGGACATTTGCAGCATTGTCAGAACAGTTTAGTCCAGCTGCCTCTTTTTCTCAGTCTTGACGTTTTGTGCCCTTGTGTCGGGCTGTTGACTAAACAGCAGAATCGTGAATATTTGCATTGAGCGAACGAAATGGCGTTTTCAGTGTGACGACTAACCCAGTTACACGGTGGAGGTAATGACCGATACTGCACCTAACCCTCTCTTTCTCCCACCCCGACACTCCGGTTGCAACAAGACTTCCCCCCTTAGTCTACTCGAGCTTTGTAAAAGCTGCCCCCGTTTTTTCCCCAACTCGAATGTGTCACAAAAAATATAACAATATTTAAACACAGTTTGTTATATTTTAAAACAATATATAACGCAGTTTAATATACATGAAATGGTAATTAACTCTTCAGGTCACAGTGTCAATTTTCTCTTACTCTTTATTCAAACACGTATATTGATGTATTCAAAATTTGCTTTTTGTCTTTCTGTTCAGAACAATCGTCCTTTGGAAAGAGGTTTATATCTTTTATGTTTTTTTTTGTTTTGCATACAGTTTTTTAAGAAGAAGAGCAATAAATAATTTAATTGAAGTTCGAAAAATGTTTGTTTAATAATAATGGATTGGATTTGTAAAAAATCTTACAAATGATTATAACTCAGAACTGAGCTACTTTTGATAAAATATTTAGGGCATTTGACATTTTTCACACATCATAAAAAGAGCTGCATAAAGTTATATCTAGTTTAAAGATGAGTGTAATTCGAACGAGGATTCGAATGAATACGAATCTAATGAAGACATTTTATTCCAAAAGACACGGCTAAAAAGATGATCCATTTTTCATACATTCTGTGAATGTGTATACAATATTCTCTTACACAAGATATTAATTATTCTTCTATTTTTAATACCTATCCTGGTACTTGAAACAAATTTTTAAATTTATTAAATTAAATAAATGCACTCATTTCAAAGGATTAAGTTTATGCAGTTTAATATAGTTCAATTTAATTTAATTTTATAAAATTAATTAAGTAACAAAATGCCAATAAACTTGAACTTAAAATAAATTTAACTGTTAAATTTCAAAATACGGCAAATAATAATTAATTTTTGTCTTGATTTCCTATAATCGTTATTCAGTGACAAAGATTGTGTGCTTATTATTATTATTATTATTATTTGTTATTGGAAAAAAAAGTAACCGACATTCCGCGAAATTTTGAAAGTCGAATTTATGAGATTTGCAAAAGCCGAATTTGAATATGCTGACACTTAACAACCGGTTGGTTATGTAATGCCGAAACAATTATTGTGCGTGCATGCCACATCTTGCGCTCCAAGATCTGGGTCAAGAGATGTTTGGAATCCTTGAACGTCGCAAAAAAAAGTCAACAAAAAAAATAGAGAAGTCGCGTCGTAAACCACGCCGTTGTTGCAGAAACATCTTCTTCAGCATCAAACGAGGTCATAATTTTTTTGCTCTCTATTTCAATCTGAAATTGATAAAAAGTCCATTAAATTAATATGCACAATTTCTAAAAACTTTAACAAAAAAATCAATTTCCTAATCATTCAGTTTAATAGTTTTTACAGTTTTCTAAAGGAAAATATTATTTAATCATATTCCGCTTATATTATAATTATTTTTCTAAATATAGTTGAAAGTTTAAGGTAGGAAAATTCCTGTAAAACACGCAGTCTATTCACGAGCTATTTTGAGATCGCTTCCGGTCATGCAAAATCTTTACCCGAGTTAAATGTTCAAACTTTAAAAATAAACCAAATTCATCATTACTAAAATTTGGAAAGATTTTTTTTCTTCTTCTTCTTCTTCATTACGCAAGAAAGATTTTTATTTAATTTTATTTTATTTTTTTCTTTTTTTTTTAGCCAAAAACATTAATTTACTTATGCGTGTGATTCGAACAAAATACAGCAGTCTTTTCTGCACTAGATCTTGAATACTTTCAATGACAAGTACATGCGCGAGATAGAGGCGCTACGGTGACGCGAGAAAGAGAGAAAATAAAGTTGATAAGAATCGAGAGCGAGAGGGCCTCGCGATTGATCTGACGAACCTCCTACACGGTCGCGCAGAAAGCAAGCGCGCCGATAACGAAAACTAGGCTGGCAAAAAAGTCGTGAATACCTCGAGCAAAAGTAGGTGAAAAAATGGTGCGGATAACGATAGCGTGATGCTACGACGCGACTTGAACGAGCTTCTTAACTTGCCACTTGAGGTTACGTAACCGAGCCACAATTAAGCACGATTCTCCTCGATATTGATCCTTTTTTTTATAATTTAAGACAACAATTTTAATATTTTGAAACCTGAAGGTACCTACCAAACAATCAGTTTTCATACTTTGACAAAATTAATTTTTTTCAACTTGAGCGAAATTTTCAATATACTGTAAAAACCCTTTTTTAATTTTAATTAATACAAAAAGCTAATTTTTTTCTTTGTAGAAACGGAACAAATTTATTCTATATACATTTTAAAATTTATTGTAGAAAATATAACTGGAGTACGTCTAGTGAATAAGACATTTTTTTTTTTTTTTTTTTTTTGAAACAAGTCAATTGGTTGTTCTGATTAACCAACTTGAAGCGAAATAAACGATTGAAAGAAATAAAAGCTTTGAAACATTGCAATAGTAAAAAACCGAGGTAAAAGCAAAAACGAAACAGCGGAGAGTGAGAACGCGAGAGGAAGTGAGGGAGAAAGAGAACGAGAAAAAGATAGGCTTCGAGGCTTGGTGCCGATGTATTCTCGGTTGTTTATTTAGGCCATACGAGGTGAATCGGCAGCCTCTCGTTTGGCGAATTCGCGTACACATGCATCGGCATACAAAAACAGAAATGCAACAACGCGTGAAAAGCGTATTGTTCGACAACAGCTGCCACTGAGATACACCCATTCTTGTTTTAGAATTCATAAATACCGCCTTTCATTGCGGGAAAAACTGCCGAGATAAAATTCCACGAATAGCGTGATTTAACTAAATGAAATTGTGCAATTTTAATTAAACAAATGTCAATAATTTTTTTCTTTAAAATTATAGTTGATTAGGAATGTTGAAGAAAATTTTACTTTCATTAATAGTGCCAATTTGCAGTTAACAAAGTCACACTTCAATTTCAATTTTCTGATTAAATTAATGTAAGATATGTCTCCGATGAAACAGTTTTCTTACGAATTACTTAATATTTGAACACAATGTTGTTCAAGTTTAAATAGTCATACACGATTTTGTCCATATTTTGTATCCGCTTACTTTTTGAGAAAATCCAAATTAAAGTTTCAATTTTTCTATATTGTGAGCGCTCTTTCTATATAGCGGCGCTACTCTAACCTATGCATCAATATGGGTAAAACTGAATTTACAATCGGGATTCATAAAAATAGTGAACGGATTAAAAATCTAAAAACAATTATGCATTATTGTTTTATTGTAAGAAACCTTTTGGTATAATTTTAGCTTATTTATAAGAAAAGCGGTTTCATCGGAGACATACCTTAATTGAGTTATCTTTATTAGAACAAAGAGTCATTTTTTTAATTAATTTTAAATTATTTCAAGTAATTGTCTTTCAGTATGAAACTGAACTTTGTATTTGTTATTTATATGTTACTTTACGTTTGTACAATGCTTTACAAAAGCATCGAACTAAATTTTTTCACAGGACAAATAGTAGATTTATCTTATTTGTACGGAATTTATAAAATATGCAAGTAAAGTTGGCGCAGCATGAAACATATATATATATCGCGAGATGCTCTTGTCGATGGCGTTGAGATATACGCGGAGTACTGATATAGCAAGGCAGTGCTTTTCGTAACGTGACTTTGTATCATGAACTTTTCGAACCTTTGCGCAATACTATAACTCTCGCGAACAGCCAAACCCATACTCTTTTTTGCTAAAGGTTTCTCAACACTGATTGATAACTTGACAAAATTTTTCTGATCAATTGAATTTGTTTTAACTTCTATTTTATTTGTCAAAAAAATGAAAAAAAAATCTTTATTAAAAATGTTTTGTTTCAATAAATGTTATTTGTTATGCAAGATACTTGAGAATGGGACTTTATAATTATATTTATTCGTCCATTTATTAATAAGTGCTCCGTCAATTGATTCGAGAATCCGATTTACCCGCAATCGGCAATTTGGTTGCATACACTGCAAATCACCAACGGTTATGGCGAGAAAGTGAAGGAAGAACGGTAGCTATGCGGAAAAAAATTATATCGTTGTTACTGCAACAACTTTTTATGTTTTTTCTTTTATTTACAACCGACAAAGAAGTTTATGTGCGATTTCAAACTTGATGTCATAGTTATGAGAACGATTTTTCTGGTTTATTGTCCTTTTAATTGCTGTTAATTAACGAGCTTTAATCACTAGAAACTAACTATTAAATAAGATATAATATTTAAAATTGTTATTATTATTATTATTACATTATGATTAAGTCATTGTTAATGTTATGATTACATAATAAAGTTTTTTTGTTTTTAATAAATGTCACCAAAAACTTAATATGATTATAACTTTGTATAGAAATTAATATCTGAAATTTGATAATGGTTTTACATCCGTCATTTATTATCAAACCTCAAACTGCTCTATTTTACAATATATATATATATATAATAAACGTCACACGATATTTTTAAAAAGTTTGTAATGAACTTTTTTTGATTAAAATTGTATGAATAAAAAATGTTCTTTTCCTAAATTGAAAGATTCATTCCAAGTAATCAGCATAAAAACAAGTTTATTTGCAACGTTGAAAGAGAACATCTGAGCAATTGAAGTTAGCTAGTAATAATCGTTAACGGGCAGAAGTTACACTGGTGCAATACTGTATTTTCTGCACTAGCAGTCAGTAGCAAGCTATCGCTTACGTAACCGGTGAAACTATGCCGGTCGGTTACGTTTGGCCCGAGTGTGCGCGAGAGAGTATAAGTTTATTGCCAAAGTTTTTGGATACAACGACCGCGAATAACCCTGCATTTAACCCCGGTTCTCTCTGCAACGCCAGCAGCAATTTTGCACTCTCCAAAAATTTTCACTGGACTTCATCCACAGTCATATTTTTTTCCAGACAAAAATTTTTTTATCCAAGTCGCAAATGCATACTGTCGAGAGCAGCTTTGAATTTCTTTTTCAGCGTAGAGATAGAAACATTTTTGAAACATTTTGAAGCTTATGCAAAATTTACAATTAAAATTTTTACAACATTGAGAGAAATATCTTTGTCAGCGTTAGAATTATACAATTTCAGCTGACTTTGTCTGTTACAAATATTGTACATTTCAAGCAAATAATGAATGTAGAAGAGTATATAATATAGATATATTCAAAGAAACCTAGCGGTTGATGTGTGTGCTCGAGCACACAAGAGCCGGGTGTTAAATAATCAGTTAATTGGGTTGTGCACGAGGAAATGACCTATGCGAGACCGAGCGGCCATTCCAGACCTTCTGTCTTCGATGCTATCAGTCACATAAACTACGTAATTACATCGCCGCTTCTATAAGTCACTTCTCGAATTCAGGACACTGTGATTCATCTTCTTTTTTATTACTCCCTTATATTTACTGACAACGCAAAAACGCGTTACATAAATCATGTTTTACAGCTTGAACTAATTTATGTCTGCAATCACAATTGACTGAAAAAAACTGTTCCAAAATTTGCTGCTTTGTTATAAACAAAAAAAAAACAACTAAAAATAATACAGCGGTTTTTTATTGTAGCTCATCGAGTGAAAGTTTGCAAAGTTTAATTTTAAAAAAATGACCAAATATGACGGGGTTGAAAAATGTTGCTGAAAAACAACGAGAGTTTTTTTATTTTATGAAATCGAGTTATATAAGATATTCCCTCTCACTCTACGCAAAAACTGGTCCGTCTCTTTCTCACTTTCTCGATCTTTCCTTCGTACTACTGGATGACTTGTTTCGCAATCCATTACGTCATCAATCCAGGTGACTTAACACCCTCGATTTTGAATCCAAAAGTCATAGTGACAAAGCTATTAGAGAGAGAAGAGAGAGAGAGAGAGAAAGAGAGAAAGAGAGGGGGGGGGGCAAATGTCTATATTCAATTCCCATCTGCTGAATTAATAAAGCAAAGAATTTATTAATCTTTTTGGAGGGTCTTTTAATTTTGTATTACCTTTTTCTATTTTAAATACATAAATATCCTACTAAAATAATTCTAAATAATAGCTTTGTCAGAATATTGTATCATAATTAATTTAATATATATAACATTTCAAATTAACGGCAAATTATTCAACATTTCTGAATGATTGAAACGCATTCGAAATAAAATAATTTCTTATGATCAAGCGTCATAAAATTGTACGAACATAACGTTGCATCTTCACAAAGTGATATCGTATAGTTTTGTGGGTTCAGGCTGACAACTGAATAGCCGTGCATCACCCTTTTTTTTACTTTCTTTTTTTTTCATTTGAGCCCACGTTTTCAACGGTCCATTGTCAAGTTTAAGTGCCAAACTTGCAGTGACCTTTTGGTATCTCGCGAATTTCAATTTAGCCTGAAGGACTCAACCTACGTCTGTACTTCTCGAACTCAATAATTTATATTTTCAACAAATAACTGCAAAAATGAGGTAAAAATATCGGCTTGAACTAGAAAATGTGAAACAATTGTTACATTATAAAGTTAAGATGAAATGTGTGTTGCCTGGAGTTGGGATAACTACGTCGATTTTCTTTAACTTAATTTTACAAGCGCAAGAAGTTCGTCCCATAAAGCGTTTGTTTAATTTTAATGTATATCTAAAACGAGATTGCATGTACGAAATACACGCGCCAACAGCGAGTCTGGTGTATGTGTGAATGTTGAGGTAGAGGAGGTGTGAAGGCAGAAGGAAGAGGGCGCGGGCTCACTTGCAGGGGTTTATAGATAGCAGCGTATGGCCTAGAAACCATGCCGCTCGGTGTTTTTAACCCTTCGCCTAGCTACCGCTTCTGGGCCATTGCAACACACCGCGGATATCACTTAAGAAACATTCAACAACATTTTAAGCTTCAACATTCAAGAGCACTTTTATGTAAATTATTTGACATAACTTAATTGTGTTCTAGCGAAATACGATCCAATATCATGTAATTTAAACTACACAAATACTTTACTTATGTTTATTAATGTTAAATTTTGTCATTAAAAAGCAAAAAAATGTTTAACGTGTTATACAAGCAAAAATCAATATGATATTTTCTTCGCAGCCAGTAAAAAGTTCTTTAAATTGATCGACAAATTAATTTATAGAGAAACTGATTGATCGATCCAAAAAATTTCAGGTAAAATCAAAGCACAGTTTCGTAAATAATTCGAAAACTCTATATAACTATACTTCAATAAACGCGACTCGTGTTAAATGTTGGCGCTTCTTGTAGTTATTAAATTAAAATAGGTTTTGTTGGGAAGCAATGTTTTTTTATTTTTCACTTGAATAATAATTTATTTTCGCCAAACACGATTCATGATTAACTGATCATCGGGATCGTTAATTTTATAGATGAGCGTGTCTATGCAAATTTTTGCAGGGCATGGTATTTTAGATGCGACCTCCTTATCGAACGTTGCAATAACTGCAACCTATAATCGTTTCGTAAATTTCGACTTTGCTACATATATGAAAAAGTGTTTTAATTTCAGTAGACGTCTAATGAAGTATTGCAAACAGCGGAATTATCAAAAGAAACGTCGATAGAAAACAAAAGCCAATAAATCGTTGTGTAACGTATCGATTAGCATATCAAACTCGGAGTTTTGCACTTTCTATGTAGACTACCTTGCACTTGCAACAGCGTCAACCAATAAGAAAGCAAACTACTTAGGTCAAAGCAAATTGGTCTATAAAATAGACAAACCGTGTTAGAATAACTATATATAGTTAGATAGAAATTAATGCTCAACAGATTTTATGACACTGTTATATAAACAAATGAAAACGAGAGCTCAAAAGTATTTATAACATTTAAACAAGTTGATATTTGAATAATTCCTTTTCTTCGTTTTACAATAGATACGAAGAAATAAAAAAAGCTTTTCTGAATGACTGTATTTGAATAATTTCTTCGCATTTTGGCTGATTGTGCTAAGTCTCTTGTGCGATAAAAGGTTCTCGACAATCATATCAAGTGGCTTTTCTAACGCTCAATCGTGACCTCATATGCGCATCACGCATTCGGAACTGCAGTTCTATATACACATTGTAACGAAAGTAAAATTCTGTCTCAACTTTTTCCAGAATCATCTACTATAATCTTATACTTTTGGTCATTGAATTTTAAAATTAAAAAAGTATACACTTTTTTAAATAATACATTAGTTTTAACACAGTTTGTATAAGGTTTAAAGTAAATTTAATCATGTTACTGCAAATTTAGTCTTTTATTTAAATAATTACATCTGAACTATGCAATTTAATAGTTTTACATTAATCTTGCTAACCATCACTGTCATTAAAGGAAATGACATTTTGAGGTATCGGTTTAGATTAATTTTTTCCTCAGCTTTTGAACAAGGCTCTTCTGCGTTACAATTACGCTTGCAGAAAAAAATCTTGTTTACAGTTGTTGGGTCTCGCATACACACTCAATCATACGCTCATGTTTGTGCGTACAGTTCACGTTATGCCCAAGAACGTTTAACGAACGCAAAATATGTCAGTCACCACTTTCTCTTCGCGCAGCGGTTCTCAAACGCACTTCCTACTTCGATGAAATAAAGGTCGAACTTCGTTTTCATTCGCGGACGAAAAATGAAAGGCTTTTACATTGAGTCTCTGCTGTTCTTTAATTGTGGGAAATGGGATAAAATCAGCATTACCGTAATATCAATTCACAATTTGAAAGTCACATACCTTTTATTTATTATTAGTTAGGCAGGAATTTTACAATTTTCACATCCCTAAGAAATTATTTTGATCAAAATATGTTATGCACTTCTAAAAAGAATTAAAACTTGATAACAAATGTTGTTAGATTGAGAGTCTGAATTAATGTCTCCAAGTTTTATTTGCAGAGTTTTAAACTAAATCAAGTCAAAATCAAAAAAGTGATTAACTGACTTAACGTAATTGCCAAGCGAGTTTACTTGTTTTGTGATGAAACAAGCCCAAGTGCGTAGAGCATTATAGTTTTATATATATATATATATTGGTAGGTGTGTCTCCATCCGTACGAAACTCCTATTTTGTACGCCTTCTCTCATCTCACGAGACTCAAGTCTATTCCGGCTTTGGTGTTGCGTTTACGTAACGCTAGAAACATCATCGTTAGTTGCAAGACTATAAAGTCGAGTACGTTAACCCCGCAGCTTTCTCCTCCGCGAGAACTAAGCTTTATATGCACAGCCACTCGAGCAAGTTCGTTTTCTTCTCGGCACTTTTCTGCAATGAAACCTCAAACCGGCACACAAGAGGCCAAAAAGAAGTAAAATCCAAAGCATTCTTACAAAATAACCAACACTTTGTGTAACCAATCTTGTTTTTAGTTGTAATTGCCTGTAATCGGCTTACTTAAAAGTCCCTGTTTTATTGCTTTTTAACGTTTGCAAATAATCACCACTTGGCGTTATTAACTTGTAACTGTAACGATTTTGTTATCATAACGAAACAAATTACATTTGAGTAAAATACATGAGACTTTTGTTTTTGTTCAAAAGAATTATTTTATGATACATTCTAAAATTATATAGATATTGTTAAATTTGTATAAAATTTAGATACTTTTTTGTTTAGCAAGGAAACAAAATTAACCTATAAATTTCTTCTTTTTTTTTAATTTTAATGGTTTAATACATTTAGATAATCTAATGAAAATGTTATGGGAACTAATGAAAGGAATTGTGTTACATGATATTTATAATTCAGAATCCAATGAAATCTGTTAACTTGTGTATTTCATATATTTTACATTTAAAATGTATTTATTATACCATGTAAAACTAGTTCAGGTTTATTCTTTACGCTAAAGATTGAGTTCTCAGGTACTTTTAACGTGAATACAAAAGGAAGAAAAAAAATTCAGATCAATGGAATCTTGTAAACTAATTTGAGATAAAACCTAACAATGCTTAATATTAGAAAAACAATACACCTTTTTAAATGCAGTCGACAGTCACATTTGTTTTATTTTCTATTTCTATTTCTACTTCTGCATAATGAAGCACGATTCATATTCACGACTTTATCATTAAAAAGCCTAATTTACAATTTGAAAGTTTAGAAAACTTGAATATAAGACATAACTGATATTTTCAACTATAACAACATATCACACAATGGTTCGAAACGCGTTATTCAAGTTTTCCAAGATCACATTTTAAATGCGAAATCTTTATTGCAACCATTATCATTTGCATCGAAATCAGACCTTGCATTTATTATATTACAAATTTAAAATTGTAGTCAAATGATTTCATCGAGTTTAAAGATTGCAAGCAAAAAAGAAGTACATCAATTTTAAATTATTTCGATTAAGTATTAAAAAGAGCAACTTTTACCAAGAATACTTCGGGAAAAAAAGAATTTAGCAAAAGAACTTAGTAAAATTGTTGTCATGACATATTTTTCTCAATGTTCAATCTTTTAGTTTTTGATATAAGTTGATTTTAATTTATCATAATTCATATCCTGGCACACTGGTTAGGATAACGCTGCCATATTAGAATATACAGTGTATACCTATGCTTCTTGGTGGCGCGATTCTAGCCATTGTATCGAGATAGGAAAAACAAATAAATCAAATTGATTTATAAGTACAAAATAAAAAAAATGTTTGAAGAAAATGCATAACTTTGTCAAGACATTTTCAATGTTTTTTAAACAATTCAATTAATTTTTTACTTTTCTCAACACTCGAGTGAATATTCTTCATATACATTTTGCAGAATTTATGCAACTAATTTAGTTGGCTCATGGGCAAACTATTTTGAAAAATTGTGTCAATAATTTATCTTGGTTATAAAAAATATATACAAATTAAAATATCGAAGCAAACAATAGTAAATGTGGAGTCGTGCATGCACGTGTCGATTGCCGAAAGTGGAAAAGACCAAGGACGAAGATGGGGTGCAGACTCGAAAGATGGGGGAAGGACACCCTTGCCCTTGGCATTGCCGCTCGATACGAATACCCAGGGTTGTCCAAAACTACCAGACTGGGTTCAACGTCCGCTCAATAACGACAACCATTTCGTCAGAATATAACACTTCCCGCAAACTTCTTTTCATTTCAGACATTTTATTCAGTTCTTTGACATTCAAATTATTCGAACATTGGCTCCAGGGCTTCAAAAATTGACATTTCACATTTATACTTCTTGTAAACTGATCGGCAAATTATTTAATATCTTTTGCAGAGAATTCAAGCTTTACAATTTTTATTTATGAATTACTTGAATATATTATAAAGGATACAAAATTAGCTTAAAAGTCGAAAAATACTCATGTAAAAGTAAACAAATTTGCTATCTTAATTTTAATTTTTATTATTATAAACATTTTATTTATTACAATCTTCAACTGAAAATTTTGTTTAATATTTGCATTCTCATGTAAAAAATCAATTCAAAAATACTAAATCAAGTCATAAAAATGTTAGTTCAAAGTATTAAACAGTTGGCATAATAGTACCAACTCTATGTTAAAAAAAAAGAAGAAAATGTTTAAATGTGGTAAAAACAATTTAACATTCAAAGGTATCTTTTTGAGTCTGATATATTATTAAATTTTACAATTGATTATTTTATCTTCAAATGTTCTTCTTTGAGAGTATATGTTGATCTGCAAAATGCACTCAAGTTGTTTTTGCTAAACAAATTTTATTCAATTAAATTATTTAATTTTGAAAAATTTATTTATTTTAAATATTATTGTTTAATTTCAAAAATTAACATAAATTAGAAAAAATAAAAAAAATTACTTCAAAAAAGTTGATAGAAGAAAAGATGTTTTAATAAATGATTTAATAAATTTCTATGAAGCTGATAGCGTATTAGGAAGCAGGTGTGTGAGTGCGCATGCTCCCGTCCTTGCCCTTGGTCGATACTTATCTTTCCGAATGGATGGGCACTTCCGGTTTGGCCTCCTCCAATTCCATCCCCTTCCTACGTCGTTCTTCTGAAACCGACGAATCCTGACGACCACGTGCGTAGCACGTGGACCTCGGTACATTTTGCGCAGGTGCAACTGCAAAAACAAATGCTCACTAACAAAATGTCACGCTTTCTTCGTTGTACATTTTAAAAATCATTCCATTTTATGTATATTCTTGTTGTGATCTAGACTTTTTGAAAAAAAAATTATCGCACTTTCAAGTTATAAGAATAATAAGCCAAATCAAAAATAAACTTAACAATTTCAAAAAAAAGGTTAATAAAATAGATAAAATAAAAAAAAAAAGTAATTTAATTTTATGTATGTAATTATAATAACTTAAATGGCTTTTGAATTCAGTGCTCCAATGTAGCTCAAGCTGTATCTATAATTTATTTGCAAATGACGAAAAAATGATAATCAAACTAAAATAATCATCTTTACACAAACATATGAAATTTTATTTTTTGAAATGCGAGTTCAGAATTTAGAGACCGAACATAGATTTTTATCTGAGAACTGACATGCGTTTGCTCTTTTTTTGTCAATAAAAAACACAATTGCAACTATTTCCTTATATTGTAAATACAATTGTGTATTAATTAATCAAGGATGAGCCTTTTTTGATACCTAAAACGAAACATTTGTCAAAGTATCTTTTCTTAAATTAAAAATCGCAATTAGTGCAAATAAATAAATTATACTTATCTGATAATAAAGATTCACTAATTGTACAATTATAAGAATCATTTTTTGTTTAGCATTTGTTATAAAAACGCACACATTTTATAACGTAAAATGTTAAAAATATATACGATATATTTATTTGCAGTCTGAAGTTAAAGTTGAGTAAATTTGCCATTTAGTCATATAATTATATTTTTAAGTGTAATAACATTGATATATTAATTTGCATTCTAGAGTGATGTCTGTTAGTTTATTGCAGTTTCAAAAAACATGTTAATTTTAATCTACTTTAGCAAGTGCCGTTTAGTGGTGCAACGTCATGAATCGTCACGTAATTTTGCTTATATGTGTTGGTACTTTTGTTGTCTTTGTTCATGCTATGCTGTTGCCACAAATCTCTCTTTTGATGGTCGTTACATTGAAAATAGAGTGAGAAACCAGCACCATTAAACGGTTTAGAACAAAAATATTGATGAAAAAAGTAGAAGTTGCGATAAAAATGTCAAAATAATTTTTATGTGAAAATTTTTGTTCTAACTTTCAGGCTTTTGCTATTCCATTGTAAAAGTCACGTCCGAAATAAGATTGAATACACAAATTACGCATGTGTATCCTGTGAATATTTAAATGCAACTTTCGGCTGTGTTTTATTTGCGTGTACATATTCATGTCATGGCCTTTTTAAACGATTGTTTAATGACCTTAACCTTTCTCTTCCCTACGAGGATTCCAAAGAAACTTTCTAATTTCGCGCGAAATTTTCTAAACTGCTAGATTTCACGTGATAAGAAAATATACCTCTTTGAATGGACTTTAAAGTAAATCATACGTCATTGTGTTGTTTTGCTTCAACATCGTTAAACATCGCACTAAATTATAATGATGGACTGTAAAGTTTTCACCTAAAATAATTGATTCCAGAAACATATTGAAAGTAATAACATTATAAATAATGACCTATTTTTAAGCAAAAATGTTTATTATATATATATATATATCGAGAGATGTGTAACAAATTCGGCTTAGTAAATTTTTTTAATTATTAGAAAGATACAAAGAATATTCTCTAATCATGTTAAAAAGACGACATTGAATTATCTAAATTTATTATAATAACTTGCATTGAAAAAAGAACAAATCAATTTACAAAATTGTACATTTTAAATCACATTTCTAAAAGCATTTACAAATTGCGTTGATAGACTTTCAACCTAATAGGTTCATATATTATAATTAAAGTTTTTAAAGCTTGTAAAATTTGAAAAATGTAATAAAAATGCAATTATTTAAGTACAGGGGTGTTTTTTGAGAAAAAAGTGAAATTGAGAAAACATATATTTATATTTACATGTTTTATTACATGTTGTTATTACAATATTTTTTTTCATTACATTTTCTTTTCATTTTTTTTAAAATAAATTTCTAAATAATTTCAGGATGTTATAAAGCTGATACAAATATTGAATGGACTAATGCTTTAATTGGAAAAAAATATAATTCTTTTACCCTAACTGATTCTGGTGCAGTTTTAGTTTGTATACACAGAAAAATATGCAAAATGTGTTATCAGTAATATTCTCAGTCAATCAATATTTGCATAATGACATCACAGTGAAACTGTTACGAATTCACAATATTCAAACTGAACTAAATTTTTGTATACAAGTACATACAAATAACCTTATTATATGCAGTCTCTGTTCAAAAATCCAGTATTAAAATGTGAAAATTGTCAATAAATATTTATAGTAATTGTGTCTCTTCTCTTGTTTCAGGTAAGCCGTCACGAGGACGTAGATGAGAATAGTATGTACTCTGATTGCAAAATTATTATTTTAACAATTATCGTAAGTAACCAAATCGTACAAGTACGAATCGCAATTTTATAGAGTTGACATTTAATTAGACTCGATAGGCGTCACTTTTAATGACGTCGACGAGAAATCAAGAGTCAAATGTCGAATTAATTTAATTATTTTGTTATTTCTTTTCGTTTTCTGAAAGTTTTTTTTCATCTGCTGTGCTAGTGCATCTTTTATACAGGGTGAATAAAAAGTCCCGGAACGGTCGAATATCTCGAGAAATACACATCGGATCGAAAAAAGGAAAAATACGTGTCAAATATTTTTAAAAAATCTATCCAATGATACTAAACTCGACCCCCAACCCCTACCCTCTAGGGGTGGGGCGGGGGGCAACTTAAAAATCTTAAATGGGAACCCCCATTTTTTATTGCAGATTC
>JABFPM010001759.1:0-18830 GCA_022817325.1 Idris sp. 1 HC-2018
GAATGAACATTAACATTTCTTTTCTACTTTGTTTCCTGCAATAAGCAAGCTTAACGAAAATAGCTGAGACCATTAACTATTTCCACTTTGTAAAAAAATATGAACAAATTCATTTAAACATTGAAAATATGTTTTCATTTAACGTTAGTTTATTTTAATTTTGTTTAAATTGTTTCACAAAATAAATATTTTTTATACAACTTCTGAAAACAATATAATTGTTTCACATTAAATGTTGTTAAATTTTTTCTTAGTATTCCTTATAAATTTTTTTTATATATTAATAGTAACTTAACAAACTGAATACTAGCATTAAAATACAAGTTTGCAGTAAAAAAAATCATTTTTACTCTTGTGTTGGGTTCAAATAAAAAAATTAACATTTTAATTTATATAGTTTATAAAAGAAGACCTCTAATGTATACAAGATTGAGAATTGTCATGTTTTCCAAGGCAACGTGAGAAATTGTCAATAGTGCAATATTAGTGGTTGTCAAACACCAACACAATTTTTCTTATATATATATATATATACATATATAGCTTCTGGCAGTCTGATGCAATTAACATGGCGTAATGCTTGCTGCAATTAACCGATTTCCGTTGGTGTCATGGCGGCGTTGAAATGAACAGCTGATCAGCGTGCCAATAAGCATCGCCGTTTATTTGTTATTTCTTTCTAATAGGAAAGGACAGATAATTTTCCGATTTCATTATTGGTCACACGCACACTAACAGAGAATTGTCAAATACATATCATTTTCTGCCGTTCTTCGGGAATCGGTTAAACATAGTATTTCAACCCATAACAATTCACTGACTCACTTGACATCAGATTATTCTACTTTTATTTTATGCCACGACAATATACAACTGATTACTGACACAAACTAATGCAAAAACAGATTTTGACTGGAACAAAAAATAATAAATTCCTTTATCGTCCTTGAAAATTTGCTCCAAATTCATGCAGAAATAAAGTTAAATTTTAAACTTAAAAAAGAAAAAGTACAACAAATATTCCCTTTTTTTAAAAAAATCTTGGAAAAAATGTTTGATCAAAAATGTCAAAATCTTGATTTTACATTATCACTAAACAAATACCCACAAAATAAAAACAAAAAAAATTAATTTCTTCAATATTTCTCCAGAAATTAGTTATAATGTATACATTAATTATGCCTCTAATGCGCAATCTTCAATTATTTTTGCGCTGTATTTTGTATAGTAATTTGTTCTTTATGATTACAGTGATTAACGTTTTATAGACTTTTTATATTACAAAACGAGACATTATATTTCCTGGAGAAATATTTATTTTTACTAAACTATTATGAAGATTTTATTTTAGTTACACTAATACAAATCTATGATTTATGACAATCTAGATGGTTCATGCATGCTGGTGGTACTATTTCTCCAAATTTACCGAATTCATGGATACGGTGAGTTCAATAATTTTTCATCTCTATAAAAATAAAAGTTTATAATCTATAAATTAAAAATTATAATTTGTTCAAAGTTAAAATATTTTACTTATCTCAACGCAATGCAATGTTGAACATAAAAAATCAAAGACAAAAATGTGTTAAAATTAAACAAAATCTGATTAAATAATATTTATACTCATGAAAGATGAAGAATGCAATTCTTAAAAATGCATTTACACAATTGTATAAACTGGGTTAAGAAAGTACTTTTGATTCGGGTCAATATTATAAGTGTTTTTAAAGATATTGTGAAAAAAGCTTGATCAAAACACTCAGAAAGTTTGCACTCGGTATTTCGTTTTGAGTTGCATACAAGAAAAACAAAATATTTGCATGCTTGTTCAATCATGCAATGGTCAACCAAACACTTGCTACGTTGTATGTGGATGATTCTCATTCCAAGAAAAGTCGATCATAATAAATCGTTTCATAATATATATTTACTTTGATCTCTTATACACACAAATGTAAGTTTGCTCACAGTTTTGGAAATAAACACAGAAACACTATAAACAGAGAAGAAAGCTATGAACAAAAAAGTGAGAAGAAAAAAATGTTGAAGGAGTTGTTAAGCAAAGATGTTGAGATATGTCGTTTTCTTGAAGCCTTTTTTTAAAACTTATTCGAATGCAAATTTGTTCAAATTATTGCACTGTGCTGAGTATTGAATATTTATCATTCTTTTATTTATATTTGAATTTATTTATTTATTAATAGAAAAGAAATAGAATTAAATTACAAGAAAAAAGAAAAAATGTAAGCCTTGAAAAGTAATGTTAATTCAAAAGGTATTAGCAATTTACTTGTAAAGTTAGGAAAGGACTAAAACGAAAATCTATTTGCAGATATTCTTCGTGCTGAGGAAAAAGAATAATCACGTTTCAACCCTTCATGTAATTCATCACGGATGCATGCCAATGTCTGTGTGGTTTGGTGTTAAATTCACACCTGGTATGTACGCCAACATGTGTCAAAGTACACAAAGTACCATATTATTAGAATCAGTTAATTTAATTATCATTATTTATCAAACGAAAAGTTATCACTCCAACAATTTTTAGTGTCAATTAAAACATTTGATAATAGCAACCTAAATTATTTGACATATTATTTTATCAAGCAATAACAAACAATGTACAATTAAATTTTTTTTGTATTACAAATTAATTTCAGTTAAGATCTTTGTAAAAGTTATATAAATTTCATAAACCTTCGGAAGGTTTCTCTTTTTCCTTCGGACATGATGAAGATAAGAATTAAATGTATTTCATTAGCCGTTTTCAAAAAATATCTTTATTACATTATAATTATTTATTGCAAACAATAAATCAAGCTTGATGGTATTAATTATCTGGAAATTACAGGCGGCCACTCCACTTTCTTCGGTTTGCTCAATACTTTCGTGCACATCGTTATGTACAGTTACTACCTCCTCGCGGCCTTGGGACCCAAGGTGCAGCCTTATCTCTGGTGGAAGAAGTACCTAACAGCCTTCCAAATGCTGCAATTTGTTGCGATCATGGTTCACGCGTTCCAACTGCTCTTCATCGACTGCAACTACCCCAAGGCCTTTGTCTGGTGGATCGGACTTCACGCCGTTATGTTCTTCTTCCTCTTCAACGAGTTTTACCAGCAAAGCTACGCCCAGAAGAGGCCGAAGTCTGCGGCCAAGGACACTGGCAATGGTGTCTCTAATGGTAAAGTCGCCAATGGCGAGACTACCAGGAGAAAAGAAGCTGCAGATTACTACGTCAAGGGCGAAAGTATCGCTGCTAGCGAGCTTCACATGCGAAAGCCTTATGCGTCTGAGTGATTTTAGGTTTGTCATCAAAACTCTAAATCTAATATTTGTAAAAGTGCCCGTGTTAAAGGTTCCCAAAGATTCCCAATAAAAATGTTATTGGGAATCTTTGGGAATAGTGTCCCCGAGAATTCCCAAATTGTAATGCCAGTAGGTTAGAAATCTTTTACATTTGTTTTAAGTAATTTCTCAATTAGTTTGGGCATTTCTCCAAATATGATGAAACAAGTGAGATATTAAAATAAAACTTATATATAAGTATAAAA
Organism: Idris sp. 1 HC-2018; assembly: GCA_022817325.1. Lineage (NCBI taxonomy): Eukaryota > Metazoa > Arthropoda > Insecta > Hymenoptera > Scelionidae > Idris > Idris sp. 1 HC-2018. The sequence goes on from JABFPM010001759.1 coordinate 3,558, forward strand.
ACAAAGATAACAAAAAAAGACAAATTGCAATAATATTGCAATTAGAACAGTGTTCTTAGCATTGTGAGAATTTGGCGAATCATTCTAAAAGAACCAGAAACTTCAGACGATTTTGTATGTTTATAGTGGCAATCTTTTTGTGAATTGTTTCAATGTGTAAGCCTTCTAGAGGAAAGACAGAATTTTAATTGTTTCTTAAGACTATGTTGGGCAGTCGATAACAAGTTATTAAAATTCGAGTAGCCTACAATTTTTCCGCTAGATGTCTCACACTTTGAAACAAATCACAAAAAGATTGCCACTAAAAATCATAAGATTACCAGAAGTTTCTGCTTCTTTACGATTTATTCGCCACGTTCTTACAATACTATTTTAATATCTCAAATTTTTCAATATTTGGAGAAATTCCCAAATTCTTTGAGAAATTATTCAAAACAAATTTACAAGATTTCTAACCTACTGGCATTACATTTTGGGAAAATTCCTAATTCTATTTAGAAACATCCCAAATTATTTGAGAATTTTCGGGGACATTATTCCCTGAAAATTCATTTTTATTGAGAATTTTTTAGAATCTTTAACCCGGGTAACCAAATTATTATTATTATAATTCTTTTTTGTTTTTTCATTGCAGGAGGATGAAGCTTATAAAATAAGTCAAGTATGGATGCTGCAGTAACAGCGCCACCTGCCTTGATCTGCCTTCAAATCGTCGGAAAAAAAAAAAAATTATGCTCGAGCAGCTCGTGGCTCGAATTTTCAAACAAAGAGAAATAGACCTCACGCAAAGTTCGAGTCGATAACAAAACGATCCGCTTAAAAAATATGAGGACAATAAGCGACGATCCGAGCAATGCGTTATCGTGTATCTGTGATAACTCTAGAGCTCATCCCCGAGGGCTGACGATCACACCACAAGACGTACCTAATAATGCCATATTGTGTCCATTTTGCGTCATTTGAATTTCTTAATCGCTCACACATTTTTGTACTCTCTCACCTTCTCAGCCGATCTCTTTGTCTTCTGCAAAAATTTTCTTACTCTCTCGTATACATATTTAAAATAAAATGATAAATAACAAAAAAGAATATCAATTTTTTATTGAAAAAAGCAAAAAAAAAATATTTCACAGGTTTTACAATTTTAAAAATGGCGTTTGGTACTAATGTCCCCACTTTCGACGTTTTATTAATTAAGTCGAATGATGGGGATAGAGCTCACTAACATAAAATATAAATATTTTTGTTTAATATTTTTTGCGTTGTTGAAGGAAGGCTTGTTTTTATATATATAAAAAAATAATAATAAATAAAAACAACTATGAATTTGTACATGAAGACTATCGCATTTGTTCAAATAAGTCAGCCTAATATTTTATATATCAATATTTATGTACAAATCATTCTGAGGAACATTTTGTTTCATGGGGATAAAGAACTAATTAAATTAAACTAAAAAAAGGAACAAATTACGCACACATTGTAAAACTTACTTAAAGTTTATTTAACAATTTTATTTGTAAATAATTTATTTTTAGATTAGACGAACTCCGATTGTAGACATTTCTGATAATTAATGTAGTTAAAATATAATTAGCTAACTAATGTCTAATGACACGGAGTAGTTCAAATAAATATAGTTCTATCTTGTTATTGGTATTAACTTGTTTGTTGTCAGAAAAATTTTGCTTCGGAGACTCGTAATATATTGAGATATAAGGAAATTCGGGCATGACAGGAATTGATCGGACATTGGTCGAGAGGAATAAAATATTGATGATAAAATAGAAATGTCATCAAATTTAGCTACAGCAGAATTATTATAATTACTTAAGCAGTAATTTTTATATTTAGCGTTAAATGTTTAATTAAAATCGACATATCTCAAACTATTCGATTATATTTATATACATATAAAAAAAAGTGTGTAAACTTTGGGCCTAAAATGAAAGTTTGTTTTCTCAGCGAATAGATTTTTAAGAAATTATTGTAAAAAACAGCATATAAGTTCTTGTCCGTCTTCTTTATTTCTTATTCCCTTTGCGGTGAAAAGAAATGCCTTATTTCAAGACATTTCCATGATAATGTCTTGAAAGATAACAAAGTAGTCTTAACAGGTTGATGGACTGTCGTCAGTCGATTAAATTAAGGCATTCGCACTTTGGCTTAAAATTGTCTTGAAATAAGATATTTCATTTTACAGTGTTCGCTTCATAAATGAATGTTAATTACGTTTTTCGCAGTAACACGTAACAAATAACGGCACGTACGCCAAAACCGACTCTTGTACATAAATATACGAGCGTAAACATTAAGATGACAAATATCGCCCATTACATGGTGCGGTCTGACGAAGAAATGACGATTCGTACTATTTTGTGAACAGAATCATTGTCATTTTGCTTTAAAATATATTGTACTTTTTTTTAATTGCAAAATCTTTATATTTATTAATAAAATAAAATTACGATTTTAATGAAATATGAGAACATAATTTGTGTTTACAATAATTTTAAATTTATTTTCAATCAAATTTATAATTTGATTACCTTATAATTATTTTAAAATTGTTTACAAAATGAATTACTATTTTACAGATTAAGCTAAACTACTATTTGGTATTAATATTTTTTTATACGTGTGATTTCACTAGAAAGGCGAATTGAATCGTATCGAAAGTTGTTCACTTTGAGATGAAGCAATAATTTTCGCTGTAATGCGTTCGGAATACAAAATTATTTCAGAATGCTCGATTTATACATTTTCAATCGTTTACTATTGTAATTCTTTTAATTTTATCTCTTTTTTTTCTTGTTCATTTTTTAATTATTTGAAATTGCTCCAAATTGTTGACTCTATTCGCACTTAAATTCGAATCGATATTGGTTTACATACGTCGGACAATCTGTACATATATATAGGCTTAGTTTTGTACTTCCATTTAAAACTTCACCGTTATTTGATGGACTTTATTGTAATCCGCGATTCTCTGATGACATAGGAAAAAAAAGGAGTATCATACACTTAATGTAAAGTTGTAAAATAAAAGTCCTTTTTAAAGTAAATTTATCTTAAAATTGTATTGTATATCCTTTAAAATACAGAAATATTATATGACAATAAAAAATTAGTATCTTCATAACAGTCTTTATTCAAATATAAATGTGAATTTAATTTTAAAAATTGTAATCTAGTTTTTGAAAAGAATGGGTTTTTAGAGACTGTACAAGAATAATATAATTGTTTTATATTTTATAAGGTTGAAGTAGAATATATGTATTAGCAATTATATTTCTAATATAGTAATTAAATTTATTATTTAAAAATTAAAATTCACTTGCATTTATTTTATATTTGTGGCTAAAATTTTTGTTGAAAGCTTTATTTATGTATTTTACCAAAATAATAACAATTCTTTATTATAACGACATGTTGCATCGATTTATTGATTTTTTGATAATAAAAAAAAATATTAACTATATTTTAATAGCCCCAATTTAAACGTTGTAAACAAAATGTTTAAAAAAACGTTACTGAAACTTTTATAAACTTCTAAATAACGTTAATAAACTTTAAAATGGTCATTAAAAGTTGTAAAACGTGCATTTATTTTATAGTCTTTCCTAATCTGTTTCGATTAAAGTATTACATTATTTTTTTATTCATTTTAAAAAGGTTTTGAAACTGTTTTTTAATTCATAGTTCTTTCTAAAAAATTTTGAATCCGTTAAAAATTCGTTTGACAGTTTATTTGACGTTTAGAACAATATTTTGAAGAGAATAACTTTGTTTTAATTTTTTTTTTTTTTTTAATAATATTTGAAAAAGTTACAAAAAATTTTAAAAAATGTATCAAAACGTTGAGAAAACGTTTCTCAAAATGTTTTACAAACTTTTATTAACCGGAAAATGTAAAAGTTTTTAAACGCTTTAGAAGTTTATATAGGTTTCATTAACGTTTTTTAAATTTTTTATAAACCCTTTTAAACGTTTTTACAACGTTTATGTTCTGTTGGAGGGGGTATACAAAGTTGTTCGATTTTGATGCTTTTTGGGTCGAAAAAAAGCATTATTTCTGTTTGAGTTTAATCGTTTTTAATTCACTTATTATTTATAGCATTTATTGCATAAAAAATAAAATATCTGATAAACAAAAAAGTAAACATGAAATAATTAAACAAATTAAAAACGGGAAAAAGCGAAAGTACACTTGACCAATCATAATATGAGCGGGAAAAATCTGATTGAATGAAATATTGAAGGGACAATCATTTCCGGGCTAGAGTAGGGTTAAATTGATAATGACGATCAAACACTCAATTTTTCTTAATAGTGCAGCAGTACCCTTATATTATTGTTTATTATTTCATCCTATATTTAATATTGAAAATAGCAGATAGATTTGAGGTAATTATATTTCTCTGATTTATAAAAAATTAACATGCCTTCCTCCTTATCAAACTCGTTTTAAAAACAATTGCAATCGAAATAATGTTTGTTAAGAATGTTACCTTTGATTGTAAGATAATATGACGTAGAGCCTAAAGTGTGGAAATTTTAATACAAGTACATAACAAATCAAGAGATAATATTTAAAAATGTATTTTAGTTCAAAATTTACTCAGGTTATGTGCATACTTGTTATGTTTGCTATATAAATACATGCAACATTTAAGCAAGTGTAACTAATTTTATTTACATTTACAAATGTAAATTTAATGGTTTTATTTTTTAATTATAATAAAAAACTTTGTCTTTGCTATTTTTAATTTATCTTTTATTTGTCGCTGTTTTTTTTTAATTTGTTAAAACATAAAATAAGCTAAATTTCAAATTTTATTGAAACAAAAATTAATTAAATATATTACTCTGATTATAGTATCAATCGAATTTTTGTACAGAGTACATTAACAAGAGGAACCAATAATGGCTGATCTCAAAATTGAAGCTATTTCGCCAACAGAATATTCCAAAATAGGATCGGATTATACTATTTATTATGGATTTCATAATACAATATTTGGAGATTGTTTAATTGGAGTTATCAAAAACTCTAAAAATGCAATCTGTAATTTGGCTTTCGCTGGAGAAGAAAAAGATAAAAATGAAATTCTTAAAGTTTTCAAGGCAAAGTGGCATCTCAGTAACTTGATTGAAAATAATAAAATAACAAAATCTGTAATTGATACAATTTTTGATGAAATAAAGAGAAAAAAAGGCCACGAATTGAACGTTTTATTAAAAGGTACAGATTTTCAAATAACTGTGTGGAAGGCTTTAGCACAAATTCCATTTGGGTCATGTGTAACGTATGCAGAAGTTGCTAATATGATTCAAAATCCGAAAGCAGTTCGTGCAGTTGGAAGCGCCACTGGAGCAAATCAAGTTGGTTACTTAATACCATGCCATAGAGTTGTTTGTAAAAATGGTTGCAACAAGTTTGGTTGGGGTGTCAAAGTCAAGGAAAAAATGCAAAAGTTTGAACAGATTGTTTAAAATCAAACTATTTTGTATTTATGTAACTTAAATTATGTTTTGTATTTTTGTACTCCAATTTAAATATAATTTTTTTTTCCAAGCCTTCATTACAGTTAGTTATTTCAATTATACAAATACAATAGTAACTCGCCTTCAATTACATTTATAATAGAAATTGGTCTTACTGTGTAAGAAATAAATAACGTCTTAACAGTTTTTTTAATAATTTTTCGTGTATATTTTTATTTTTATTTTTATGTACACGTTACAATAACGCAACAATATATTTTGTCCTTTTTTTACAAATATGAATATAAGTTTGTAAAAAATAATATATGTATATACTTATATATCTTACACAATAAACGAGTATTCATGCTCAATAAAAAAACTTAACAAAATAATACTTGAATACTTTGTTCATATCTGACAAGAATATACAGCAAAAATGCAATTTAATTTCAAGATCAACATTAGGTACTCTCACAATTCAAATTACAATCAAATTTGTCTTAATTTTTATCCTTCAAACTTACTAAATATACATTTTTTAGTAAAAATGTATAATTTTAATCATTTATAATTTCTCTATTTGCCTTATAATATAATAAAATTTTTCAATATTGTTTTTTTTTTTTTATATTTATGAAAAACAATTTTCCCTACTTATTATAAAAGTTAGTTAAACATTGAAAAATATATTATAAAATGTAGACAAAATAAATAATAAAAGTTATTAGTTTCAAATGATCATAAACATTGGAGTAAAGATTTAAAATTTGATTTACGTTTTATAATCAGTAAAATTATTACTGAAAAGTTAATATCTTTTTATATTTCATAATGCATACATTCATATATGTATAAACTTATGAGTCACAAAATTATTTGTATATAAATGCAAATAAGGCATAATTTATATTTATCAAAAATTGATACTGCTACAATAATTTGAAGCATATTAATAATAATGAAAGCTTGTATACAAAAAAATGTTTACACATATATGATTACATTATTATGAAGGATTTTAAAACTAAGCTAATTTAAAATCACTATATAAAACATCAAAGTTGATTTTCTATATAAAATTATTCATATAAAATTATCCTGTAAATCGTAGACATTATAGACATAAGAATCAGATGAAAATCAAGAAAAACATTCAATTAGGAACATCTGTGAGTAAATCCAATAAATACACGTTCAAGTTTAAAAAAAAATGTTAAAACCGCTCATCTAAAATTACGATAATATAATAAGACATATTTACAACGTTTCAAAATCGAAATTCAAATTTACATTAAACAATTTTGTATTATTTATAAGGAAGCTAAGTCAACAAATTTGGGAGTGCCGTTGCTTAAGCGTTTGCTTCCTTCCCATATAATCAGCATAGAGCTTGAATTTGCCGCGTAAAGATGATTTTGATCTAAGGACCAGGAAATGGCTATTATGGCACAGTCGTTCGTTTGCTTGCATACAATTTCCCGAACCAGTCTTAAGTCCCAGCTACTCCATAATCTAAAATATCACATGAAATTTTAACTATTTTTTGTTTAATATCATCAGAATTAATTTTAAATATTACAAGTTAATCCTCTAATTTTTTTTATATAACAAAAAATTACCTAATTACTCCGTTATCAAGTCCAGTTGCGATAACATTGACAGAAATCCCTTCAGGAGCATTGCTGTAACAAAGGGCAGTTACTTTTTTGTTCATAGATACACATCCAACTGGATTTGCGTTGATTGTATAAACTTTTAGATCGTATTTCGCACTAGTCGATTCGTTTGCAATTTTACGAGAACAATCATAGACCACTGCTATGTCTCCAAGAGTTTCACTTATAGTCAGAAGACTGACGGAACTGTTTTTAGGACTGGGTATGGATCTTACATAAGTTAAGCTGTAAAATAAAAAAAATTATTATACACTTATAGTGTTACAGATTTTACCATTAATAGTTTAATAGTTACCTTATTAAATCCCAGATAACTACGTTCCCGTTTCGGTCACCTGATACAGCAATATTAAACGCTTGAGAAAGAACGATCAATGTTACAACACTTCTATGGGCCAGCAATACTGTATTCGGGGTGGAGTTGAATTCAATTTTCCCATTTTGCCCGATGTAGTACAAGAAAACAATTATTTTTCCTGACACGTATCCGACCCACAATTGTCCAGAGTCAGGTGCAGAAGCGACAATACTAATCTATAAACATAACGAAACATATTATTGATATCATTTTGTTGTAAATTGTCAACTTATAATATTATTGAAAAGTTACTTCTTACCAGGTCATTACCAGAAGACTTGATAAGCGGTCGAGGTGGCTGTTCTTTTTTAGACTTGAGACGCGCCACTCCGTCGCTTCCATTCCAGGTGACCAAAGCCGCGCCCAAAACCGAAGCGTTTCCCAGCACTCCTGTGCCCTTATCTTTATGATAATCAATCAACAGTGTCGAGAACTTGGGCAGCCCAAAAACGTCACCAGTTCCCAGAGGCAGCAACGACACCAGTGGCGTCCTGTGTTTCTGTCTCCAGCAGATGACCGGTTCGTTACCCGGAGCTCCGACATAGTTGCCCCACTTGATGCCCAGCACCCCGTCGATGACCGGCGGCAAATTGAGCGACGCCCCAGCCGAGTTGGGATTCAAAATGGGCTGCGGATGCGCCGCCCGGAACAACTGCGCCGGCGTCTGTCCGTAGGTCTTGACCATCGTCTCCCAGGCCTGTCTCTCCAGCGGATCCTTGATTTGTTCTACGTCGAATCCGTAGTAGGTCGCAGGATGGAAGACATTTATTGCCTCGACTGCCGGGGCTCCGGTCTGTCGGAAGCCAAAGACCAAGTCGATCCAGGAGGCCAGGCCTTCTCTCACCAAATCCGACTCCAGCGCCGCTCTGTGCGCCAAAATGAAAGTCCTTGCGTCATCGCCGCACCACTTTGGCAGCTCGACATTGCCCACTCGATTGCCATTTTGTCTCACTCCAAAATTAAAGCCCTCGGAGTTGATGAGAAATTCTGGCAGATAGAAGAATTCGGGTATCAGTTCCTTGACATCCGTGGTGGAGTCACAGCTGGTGAGTCTCCACGTGGTGGCAAGTGCGTGGAATGTTCGATCGGGTATGTCAAAGTTTTGATCCTGGTAGCAGAGAAACATGCTGGTAAATGGGGGCAGTCGTACAAGAAAGTGGAGAACCGTTCCGGAGTTGCTGTAGTGGGAGCCATAGTGGAACGGTTCCTGGTTCAGGGCTATCAAATTCATCCCCTCGGACTGCGCCTGTTTCATGTAGTTGTAATTGTTGATGTAGTGTTGCTCGTTCTTTTTGTCTTGCACCGCCATTGGTCGCTTGAAGTTGCGGTAAATCTGCCGATTGCTCAGGTCGATTCTCTCGCTCACGTAGTCCGACAAAACGAACGGAAAAACCGGATATTGCATGAGGTCGTTGTAGGATCTGCCTGCAAGTTTGTTCAGACGCATTATGTACTCCCAGTTGGTGAGCTGACCGCTACGCCACAACGACAGAGCCTCGTCGAGGTCGTCGCCGGGCACTCGTCGAGGCATGTTGCAGTTGCCGAGCTCCAGAGTGAACTCGTCCCGGAAGCGTGGAGAGTCAAAAGCCAACAGGTAAGTTCGTCCGGTGACGAGGAAAATTTCGAGAGCCCTTTCCTGGAGCTGATAGCGCCGACGACGGATTTCACGAATATCCTCGAGGCGCCAGGCGATGCCTCCGGCCATTGCAAGGTCCAGGCCCCCGAGGTAGATGTCGCTTTGTATGGTATTTTCAGGGTTGTCCGGGACGAAGTACAAGTGGGTCTCACCGATGAGAGCTTCGCCGGACAATTCGGCGCGGGGGATCACCACCTTGACGGTGGACATTTTTCGGATTCGCTCGCTTGTGTGCAGTCTTTCGATTAAGGCGGTGGCTGTGAAATCTTGCCGATCAGAAATAAAAAGAAAAGAGAGGGGTGGTGGGGTTTGCGTGGCATCGATTTTGATCTGGTCTTCTGGCAGGAAAAAGCGCTTTTCGATGTTCAGATGACATCTTTGTAGTCTACAAATTGAAAAATTAGAAATGTTACGAATACATCATATTAATTTAAAACATACATATTGTTTGAAAAATACCTTATTCTAATTCTGGCGGGTCCTTCTGTGGGATCCAGTTCCCAGCTTCTAGGATAACTCTCTGGGAAATGCCACAGCGCCATCTCGTGAGTCAATCGTTTTACCACGTCTCGCCACTTGGCAATAGCCCAAGCTTCAACGGCTTTCGAGTGCTTGAGTTTATCGATCAATACCTTTCTTTCCTTATTTTGTTCCTCCACAACTACTCTTGTGATCGTCATCGCATTTTCCGTCAGTTGTTTCACCAAAACTTCAAACCTGTTGCCGATCTTCTGTATAGCTGAAAAGTTGTTTTCAATCCAAATGTCTCGTTCCCTCATCAACTCCCTTCTCAAAATCGCCACTTCTTCTTCCCAAAAATGTGTTCCTTCATTGTTATCGTTTTGGAAGATGATGAAACTTTTTGTCAACTGCCAAGCGTTTAACGCTTCTTTGAATTCACTGCAAGTTCTCGCCTCAGCACTAGGCATTTTGTCACGTTTTGACAACAGGTCATGCAAAAACACCGTGAACTTGGATTCAACTTGTGGACTGATCTCCAAAAGTGAAGACAAAATGTCTTTGATTTTTGGCTCCTCCATCAGAGATCGAATTGCGTAAACACGAGTGCTGTTGCTCTGATGTGCGGCGAGTAACCAGATCATCACTCTGGCGGTATTTTTTCGTAAATTAGACTTGGTTGTCCAGCCACTGCCCCAAAACAGTTTTCGCTGATTAGGACTGCTCAGACCTTGAAGCAGTATGTAGAACAATCTTTTTGACAACTGTAATTCACTAGCTGACATCATTTCGCCACTAGTGGTTATAAAGTCGACGGCTCGATTCAAAAGTGTACGAAAACGTTCGTCGAGTTCGGATTTTCCAGGCTCACGAGTTGATGAGCTCATATTACCCTGCAAACTACCAAAGCTGGATGAACGAGAAGCATGGTCACTTTGTTCACTCGATGTCGTTAGTGCTGAAATAATAAAAGACAACAATTTTGTTTTATTAGTTAATGAATATATTTTAAAGACTAGAAAAAAAAGAATTTTCTTTACTTACCTAAAGTCAAATATGTGGTTGTTGCCAAATAAGAGGCAGTACTTTTCAACCGAAAACCAGAATTATTGGTCAATTTTGACGTGAGTATATCCAGTTCTCCATCAAATAAAGCAACCTGAGCGTCTCTAATAATCAAAGCACATGGTTTGTTTAAACCACACTGCGACCTTTCGTAAATTTCCACGTGATTTAGTATTAGGTGAATGTCAATTACAGCTTGCAAGTGGTAATTACCGGGCGATTCCAATAATTTACTCACAACGGCCACAAGTAATACGTGAATATCACGAAAGAGACTATTGCAATTGCCTTTATGTGCTCCATTTATTAAAGCTCGAGCCAGAGACTCAATTAATCCTTGATCTAGTAGAATTTTTAGCACGTTGATATTCTAGACAAAATTATTTTGAATTTTAATAACATTTTTAATATTAACTCACGTTGTGTATTTTGATAACAAAAAACAATTGAAATCGTACTTTAGTGCCTATATCAGTGATAAAGGAGACCATCGAACAAGCAATGTTTGTATCTGAAACAGCAGTTTTTGCTAGCATAGCTAATAAAGGTGGCACCGCTGCCATCATGGGGCCTCTTAACACTAAACTTTCTAAAGCAGTGATTAAAGGCTCACTACCAGGGTATAAAGAAATTTGATTGGCTAGATGTATAAAATACTTTTGTTTTATAAACTTGTTAATTTCTTCATCATTTGCTCTCTGTAAATACGTATGAATCACCTAAAATATAACAGTTTATTGTTATTTAAATAAGATTTTGAAGAAATAATTAATGAGCAGACAAAATGTATGCAGATACTTACCTTGATTAAAGCAGTTCTAACTCGCGTATCTGAGTTATTGGCCAAAACTAGCAAAATATCAGCTCGAATTACATGTTTCAAAACTGACCCGATTTGGCTGTCGGGTAATACACGTAACGCATCTCGCAGCAAAAGAAGAAGACCTTCGCAAACCAAACCTTGGCAAGCTCGTCTTTCATCTGACCAAATAGATTGCTTTTCCTATTCAAATAAATGAGAAAAAAAATTAACATCTATAAAAGTATGTATAAATTAAACCTTATTACTTGGAACATTATAACAAAATGTTATTTATACTTTTTTTAAGATTGAACAATTAATTGGATTGTAATTAAGTGATTTCTGAAAAAATTACATTTGTTTGCTGATTAGATCCATCACTTGCAGCAATACCAGAATCTTCGCCAGCACTTGTATCTTGAGACGTTGTACTATGTTCGGATCGTTTAGTCAATCGACCTTTTTGGATCTAAAATATAAAAATGCTGATTATTACCAAAATAATAATAATAATAATAAAACTTCTATACAAAGTACCAATTCATGTTTTGTAACAATAAAATTTAAAATCAATAAATTACCTCTACGTTCTTCAAAGCTTTGCTGAGTTTACTGTTCTCCAATGTCTCTAATGATTCATCCGAAGTGCAAACACTTCTAGCTGAACTGGCTTTAATACTCAATTTTTTCTCCTCCAAAGGTTTTAATAAAAAATAAATATTGTGCTTCGAATGGGTGACGTAAGTTTCAGATGCTTGATGTACCAGCACCAAATAATCTGTAATAGCCACCAAATGTGCAAATTCAGGTGGCGCCCCCATCAAAGATCGAACAAGTTCTACAATTGCATTGCCAGTGGTTGTATCTAAGCACACACCAACTTCTTCATAAAGAAAGTGTTCCTAAAGAATAAAAAATCTCCTTAATTATTACAAAAAACAGCTATCACAAAACCGTGATTTTGATTAGAAAAATGCAACTAAATTTATCTTTTATAATCAATCGCTTAAATTTGTTAATAAACTACCTTGCATAAAGTTAATAAAATGTCCACGGTATTGATCCTATTCAACTGTGTGGCATTAAATTCTCTTTGCGAATGTTGATCACGTAAAAGTAACAGCAAAGCTTGAAGTAATAAATCAAACGTGTCATATTTCGCCCAAGTTTTCCAAGCTTCCAAAGCTCCCTTTATCAATTCTGGATCCGTAATCACGGCCTCGCAATTTTGCGGCATCGTGTGGTTTGTTTCTTTTGTAAACAGAGAAGTGTCACAAGCCACGTCCAAAATGGCCTTCAGCATATGTCTCCCTGCGTGACATCGTGAAGACTCTAAAACTCGAAGGATCAAAGAAGCGCCACTTTCTGAGTTGAATTGATTTGACAATTCAGAATCTCGACGAGCTAATTGAAGTACGATGGATAACGCCAGAGCTTGCTCTTCTTCAGTTGAGTGAAGCTCAACCACTCGAGCAAATAGGTATAAAAATATTGGCATTCCGCCGATCAAATTTGCTGATGGAATTAAACCACGATACTGCTGACACTGAGATTGGGCGAAAAGTATGGGTTGAACCGAGAGAGGGGGTTGCTGAGAAACACGGTGTTCTGGAGCAGATACCACTCGGAATCCTGGTTGGTTTGCAAAAAAAGTTCGTACAATTGCTGAAAATTAATTAAGAAGATTAATTAATTCTTAAAATTAAAATTATTGTAAATACTTTGAATTCATTTTGTACCTGGGTTTGCAACTGCCTGAGGATAAAGATGAACGAGATTAGGATTCTGAGCTTCATAACTGAGTAGCAAGTTATCTTGTAAGTCACATAATTGGGAACTTGTGGATTCCATGATAGATTCCCAATTAATTTTCGTTTCAATAATTTTAGTTTCTACAGGATGTCTCAAATAGGTTCCTCCGTAGGATTTTCTTCGACTAGTGTCAAATTTTCCACCTTCTACAAACGCAAATATTTAAGGTGTACTTACCACATATGCTTAATTTATATATATATTTTTTTTTTAATGTTACAGTATATTTATAATATTTACCTAGTTTAGATTCTCGAACTCCATTTAATGCACCGGACGCAATAAGTTGAGCATAATCTGGTTTTACGTTATTCAACAAACACTCGGCTAGATTCGTGTAATTTGAACCAAGACTGGCCAAGTATAAAGCTTTTTCTTTATTAAATACTGGAGATCTGTGCAAAATATTTTTAAAAATTAGTTAAAAATACGATTAGAATTAAATTTAATTTTAAAAAAACGTTCTTATTATAATTTATTTAGTACGATTTACTGATTATAAACGTTTAATACCTAAAAACCATTAAATTCCCAAGATACCATGCTCCATTTTCACTGGATCCTACTTGGCCAAGCAAAATGCAAGTGGTTCCAGCCTTCCTCGTTAACAATCCATCAAATGGTAAGCGTGCATTAACTTCTTTCCAACCGTCAACCCAAATCACAACATCCACCACTGAATTATGTTTATTTAACACAGTATCTTTAATATTCAAAGCCAAATGATGCCACCGTCCAGAAGGCAAAACTCCACTAATAGTTGTTTCCGAAATTGTTCGGTTATTTTTATCATCAGGGCGAGTTAAACGCAAAAACAATTTATCTGAAATAATATCAAATATATAAAGTCTTAATTTCCTAAATCTAATTTCAAAAAATGATGTGTATAAAATTACCAGATTTAAAATCAAGCCACATTTCCAGCACAAGAGATTCAAATCCTATTGACATCATATGAATTATTGAAGTTGGAACTGGTGGAGATTTGGAACCTATAATAACTGGAACAGTTTTGAAGGTATCGTTCAATTGGTTGTAAAATTTCTTTTAAAAAGATGTTACATAATTCTTATTAACTTTTACCAACCTTCTTTACTCCAATTGTCGGACAAAACACCCCAATCAGACAAACTATCATTATAAGCATTAAGCAACGGACTAGTGTTAATAACCAAACGGTTTTTGTAACTCGGACTTCTTTCTACTCTGAGCCACATAGATGCGGAACAACCATGTTGCCAGACCGACCAAGCAAGCTCCGAGTTGACAGGAAGGCAAGTTGCATGTACCGACCAAGGGCTGCAAATTTCAGCGGCCAAATGTTTGCTACGAAAATTATAAATCACAGTGCTCGTTTTGTCCAAACGTTTGCAGTCTTCGGTACGAGGTTTCGGTGATTTTGTCGATTCGTTAACGTTTCCCACCGGAAATGAAAGTATGAAGTTGGGCTGGGGATTGACTCGCAAAACTAGACGATACAGAGGTTGAAGCAAAGTCAGTAAAGGTGAAGAAGAAACTTTGAAGTAAGATAAGTAAATCGACAGTTCGTTTGGGGAAATGGATTGAGAAGCCAAGAGAGTAAACACTTCTACTATTGCGTATTGTAAATCTGTAAAAAAATATATTTTATGAGTAATCAATAGACAAAGTTATTTGATTTAATTAAAAATGAGTTATTCTATATAATCACCTTGATATTTTGAATCTTTTATGGTAAGAATGTTTTCAAAACCATTCAAAAGTCTTGATATTGCCCCCGATCCTGCGAGCATCGCACAACTTGACGAATTTTCCCTGCAAGTAGCTGCTACTTTTTTCAATCCATTTGTTATAATATTTATTTTTTCATTATCTAAGTCTCTGAAATATGATAACTTTGTGTTATAATTTTTATTTCTTTTTTTGTAATCTATATAAATTTGAGAATTTAATTATAAAAAAGTGATTTAAATTTGTAAACGTTTTAATATTTTAT
>JABFPM010001760.1:0-18825 GCA_022817325.1 Idris sp. 1 HC-2018
GAGATATAAACCAACCAAAATAGAAACCTTCAATTTTCGGAACACATTGAGATATAAAGTTATCATCTCTTGGAACTATAATGTGTACAGAATTTTTAGATGAATATACAAAAAAGTGACAAATTTTAGAACACAATATATAAAAAGATATTTGAATCTGGGTATAATATTTGTCATTTTTCTTCAAATATATTACACCATTTTCATCAAAGTCAAGATATGAGACAAAACTTCGCTTTTCATCCAAATCTACAATTTTACCAGCTGCACATTTCAAAGGGCATTTTATTTCCAGAAGCTCATACCCATCTTCGTTAGCAATGATCCTATCAGGGTTACAAGCTAGGTACGGTTGATTGCTACAAAATAATAAGCCCTACTTCTTCAACAATCAAATTTGTTGATTCTATAAATTTTTCTCTTGCTCCTTTCTCCATTTCGATACCATATCGAGTAGCTGGAGTAGAAACAGATTTAAATGTTTCTTTAATAAAATTTACAGCTAATGTTTCGATATTATTTTCTCTCGTCTTAATTCGATGAGCTCTGGAACTTGCAGTTATTCTAATAAATCGTTCTTTAAACCGAATAGACGACCAGATAATTCTATGAGATTTGCAACCACTGATCTTTACTGACTACAATAAATTTGTTAAAATACTCATTTTCCCAGTGTTCTTTTCTAATTCTTAACAGAACTTTATTATTTTCTATTCTTTCACATGACATGATTGAATAATTTTCTCTTTTTTCCTGTTGCATATCATATATACTATTTAAAAAAGTTTTCAGTTTCTCTTCTTGTTGTACTTTTTCTTTCTGTTCTTTGCATATCTTTTCATTCTGTATCATTAAACTTAGCATAGAATTTTCTTCAAGAAGAGCCTCAGAAACATCTACAACATTATCAAAATAAAACGTATGTTCTTTCTGGTTGCCTTTAATACTTGGACATAAAATTTCAATTTTTGCACCTTTATGATTCTTATCTAACTGATTATGTAGAGGTCGATTCCACACCATTGGTTGGCTAAATTTCGAACAAGTATCCTTCAAATTAACAAAAGACAAATAGCTGCGGCATGTTTACAGTATACTTTTCCACCTTTACAAGTGCAATCTATATTAATCACTTGTTGATTAACATTATTAACCTGCTAAAAATAAGTATATGTTGTTTATTTTGTTCAGTAAAATTATACATTAAAAGCAAATTCTTATAATATTATATAAATTTTTTCTCCATTCGTAATGCTACGTCAAAATAATGAATAATATAAATGCTTCAAATGTTGCATTTGCATCTACATCTAACTGGCATTTAAAATTAACATAAAAACCCAAATTTATCATACTAACCTTAACTACAGGATGATAGATATTAGTTTTTTCTCTTTCACATTTTGAACCTGGAGTTTCACGCAAAACAGTGCCGAAAATTTGACTTATATTATTTTCTTGCACCTCTTTCACATCACTAACATGATAACTTAAAACAAGTTTTTTCCCTTTACTTATACTTTTTCCCCGAAATAATTCAAGACTAACTGATTGAAAACCGCACTATTTTACATGCTTGTCTAAATCAGTGTACTTTTTACGTTTTAAATGCTCTCAGCACATTATTGTAAACCGCCACCGGTAGAGAGGCGCTTGCATCGTGCTATGACGAACTTGCTTGGCGTATCTGGCGGAAAAAAATATGTTAAAATCATAGATTTTAGGCTTTTTCGTCAGAATTTTTTTACTTTTATCATAAAAAATGATGAAATATTTATTAATTTTTAATGTAAATGAAACCCTTTAGAGGCATTGTGGCACCTTTTTTAGAGGTTCTAATGAAAGTCATAACTTTGACCTTTTTTTGGCCGTGGACCATATGGCACCATGGGGTCAAAAAACAACCAATTTTAAGACATTCTCCTATTACTAAACGGAGAACGTGAAACTTGTTTGAAACCCTTTAGAGGCATTTTGGCACCTTTTTTAGAGGTTCTAATAAAAGTCATAACATTGACCTTTTTTTCAGTATTTTCAAGATTGCGGATAAAATACAGCGATTAAAAAAGACACAATTTTATATTTTTTTTTGCAATTATTCTTAAATATAGCCACTATAAATTATGTTAGAGATATTCCAACCTTGTTGGCAGAAGATGGCGGAATCAATATGGCGAAGCAAAAAATATCAAAATAATGAATTTGAGTAATTTTCTAGTAATATTTGTATGTTTATTGTTCAGAATGATAAAATATTTTTAAAAGCTCATACTAGAAATATGTTTTTATAAATATTTTCCAAAAGGCGAATTCAATGTGGTGACCCAAAAAGATAAAAAATTGCCGTTTTTGAAACTTTCTTATGATTTTTGGTGATTAAAATGTTTCATCATTTTTTATGATAACAGCAAAAAAATTCTGACAAAAAAGCCTGAAATCTATGATTTTAACACATTTTTGCCCGCTATATTGGATACGCCATATTGAAAACTCTAAAGTTCATCAGAAATAAGATAGAATATTTTATTTTGATCAATTTCTATAATGATAATTATTTATTTAGGTCTGATATGTTAAATTATATAATAAATGTAGGATATTTAGTATTTTTTTGCTTTTGAGGCGCCATTTTGTTTACATATCAAATTTCCAAACCACGTACATTTTATGTAGTTAAAGTGTCAACATTTTATGCACGTTTAGTTGACAAATTGTCTTGAAACCTTCAATATTCGGATGAGAAAAAATTTTGTTTTACGCTGATTTTTGTCTTTTTTTTTGTTTATAAGTCGCCATATTAAATTTTTACGAAAAAAAAAAAATAATAATAATTTTCAGTTCGGAATCTGATAGAGAACACTTCAATCTATAAGATAATGTAGTTCATATTGAAATTTTCGATTGTTATGTCAGTTAAAATCGAACTCAAAGTTGAACAAAAAATAAAATTAGCTCAGGCGTTAATGGGTTAATCTTAACATTTGTTAAGTATATCATACAATAATCATGATATAGAACAGAAAAGATAGTTTTCGGACACGCCTTCATAGTGCCTTTGTAGGGCCTAGTAAGGGTAGATTATACCAGAATTATTAAGGCAAGGCATTATAAGCTTTTCATGGGCCCGGTTATAGCATTTATGGGGCCTATAAAGACCTCTGTAATTTATCAGGACGTTCCTATATGGGGTTCTGATTTAATTTACGTTACTCTTTTTTAAGCTCAAATTT
Source organism: Idris sp. 1 HC-2018 (assembly GCA_022817325.1). Lineage (NCBI taxonomy): Eukaryota > Metazoa > Arthropoda > Insecta > Hymenoptera > Scelionidae > Idris > Idris sp. 1 HC-2018. The sequence goes on from JABFPM010001760.1 coordinate 3,231, forward strand.
TTTATAACAATAATTTTGTTTAAACTGACAACAAATTTCCGAGTTAAACTAAAAAATTACAATACTTGTAAATTAAAAAATACGAGGGAGACCATTTTACCTCCATAGCCACTTTGCCCACCACTCCTTTAACAGTATTAAAGTAAAATTCAAGAACGTAATCACCCCAATGAACTTCCAGTTACTGGGCTGAGATTATTTGAAAAAATAAGGGTCCAATTTTTTGAACGTCAGAACCAAGCCAGAATTTCTCCAAAAATAAAACAATTGTAAAGGCTTTAAAAAATTGTTTGCAATACTTTTTGAATTATGGATCGAAATTTTGTGATATATTTGGCAAGCAGGGTTGAACATTTCATCAATATGTTTATTCGTAGATGTTTCTGATTTAAAAATGAATTATATATATAATGTATATATATTTCAATGAAATTGATATCAGGCAGTCTGGTTTTAATATTTTTCACGACAAATATAGAAGCAGATCTAAGTTTGTTATGTTTGAATTTCTCAAGCGTAACAATACACAAACTTAATTTTTATTTGAATCTGTTAAATATTTTATAATTTTATCGCACGGTTTGATGAATTCACGTCAGTTGAGAAGTTGGAACAAAGTTTGTACGTTATTTTGAGTATGAACTTAGTATAATTATATTATGTACATTAAACTTGCTCGTGTTACCAAATATTGCTAATATTTGACATTACAATTCTACGAAAAAAAATTTGTTGTATTTCTACAAAAAATGAATAAAAACATTCTTGATATGAAAATTATGTTTCACTTTTTTGCTAAAAATGATAATTTACTTTTAGTTGAAATTTCATATTAATCTCAGTGCAAACATTTTTCTCAGTTTATATAACGTGTGGGTAATGATGAACAAAACTAATAACACCTTATTGAATCTCGTTCACTATTCATTAAAATATAATTAGAGCCAAATATATTCAGTCACATATTTGCTTTGTCTGAATATCGATATAGACCACATTCGTGAGAAATGCACGTGCTCGCTGGTACTTGCAAGGCACATAGTTAAGCAGCTTCACCCCGGGCGAACTAATAATGGAAAAGCCAGTTCGAGTTAGCAAGATCATTAAAGTACTATTAAATGGAATTGAAGTCTAACTAAAGGTGATACTCATTCAACAAAAGTTAACTTTTCATGACACTTTGACACCCGATGCTTTACACCTCGAGAATCCTTTTGACCGCTTCTAAGAAGAGATCCTGCAATTTACACTGAAATAATATTTTAAAGCTAAATTACATTTACACTATACGAGGTGTTATTATTATTCGGTTAGACAAATAAAAAGCATTTTGAAAAAATGATTTCATTCTTTTTTATTTGTTTTGTAAATATCATTTTACTTACTGTAAATTTGATATTATTTCTTGTAAATTTTAAAATAAAGTTAAACTATATTTATCTATTCAATAAAGTATTGAATCTAGTGAAGATATGTTGTAAAATAATTTTATTTTCTGTTACACCAAATACATCACTTTACGTAAATGATTTGCAATTTTTTCACTCTGACATACTGTTTTGTTTAGTTTACAATACTGCGGTAGCTTCACGTGACCATTTTTCGTGCTCAAATTCGCGAATAAGATTTCCGTCGGGGAGTTTTCCTGACATGCCAAGGAAGAATGGACGGGACAAGGGTACAGCGGGTTTAGTTGTTAGTTTCGGATATGCGGCAAGTATATGACACGCGCTGCAGCTTCGCGAAAATTGGGTCAGCGAATTTTCGGGCTAGTAAACTGAGAATTAGTGTGTGTATGTGTGTGTATACGTGTGTTTGTATCAACGTCATTGCTCCACTATTTTCGTATTCTATTGGAGTTTGCTGTTTTTAAATTTTGATTTTCGTAGCCCGTCACACCGAATGTATTAATGCTCTCATATTAATCATTTTATGTTACTTCCAATTTTGTTTAATAAAATTGATTTATAAACATTTTTTCAAATCATATATTTATTTCTAGACTGTGTAAGTTTTACTTTTTTCAAATTAAAAAATTTTGTTAATCAAATTTATACTTGTTACAATTATCTCTATTAAAATTTTTTGGAAATATAAACGAGATTCACTTATTTCTAGATTATAAAAGTTAAATTTGTTGACATTAAAAATTAAATTTATGTTTGTTATAACAGTTAACTCTACAGAATCGTGTGACATTTGCGAACTTATCCCACAAACTAAACGTGATTCTTCATAATCATGTATCAAATATTACTTCCTTGTGTAAATCATGAGCTCTAATGATGAATGCACATAATTGTAAATGATGATATATGATTGTGATAATTTTTCTAAGTCCACATCATCCCGCACGTCGTTTATCACCGGTACACGACGGGTTGTTTGCAATAGGCGCTTCACAGTAATCACAATTGATATTTACACGTCCACATCCACTGAGTCAACAACTTTTGCTTTTTACTTTTACAATCAATGCATCATAACTGTCATGCAAAATTGATTTAATTATCAGACGGCTTTTGTCAAATAATTACATTTTGATATTACAAAAAAGAGAAGAACTGGATTATTTCTTATTCTATTTAAATTACCAGGAAGTTAATTTTCATATGGCTACAAGACACGAAGTGTCTCAATTTTTTTGCTCCAAGTGCATCCGAGTGCGAATATAATGTCTAACTCCTCTGTTTCAATCCCGAACATCGATTCAGAAGCATGCGATCCGTGGCTTCGTCGAGGTGAATTTGCATTTTTCCCTCGGTAAAAACGATCGTACGGATTTGCATTGTCGGTCGGAAAAGAATTTAGTGCAAATGGGCTCTAGTGCGTGATGTTCTTTACAAAAAAAGAGAGATAAAAAAATTATCGATAAATGAAGATAAATTTGTCGTTTAAAATTACCTCGAGTTTGGTACTACTTTTTTCTCTCTGATCTTTTACAATCATTTTACAAAACTTGAATATAATACAATATCTATGTAATTTTTAACAACAAATTTTTAAACACAAAATTATACGTTGTAAACCAAAATAACTTTTAGCACAAAATTTTTAAACCAAAGGTTGTAAATTAAAATAATTTGTATTTAATAAGTAATAACGGTTGAGATTATGCTTAGAATACATTTTAGCTATTAATATTATATGCACACAGTCGATGGAGCTTGAATTAATATTAATGAGGTAAATAGTACTTTGGTTAACATTAATTGTGCCAATAATTAATAGCTTTAAATTAAAGCATAGCGATGGAAGCTGTGAATGGCATTCAGCAATGTTATAAGAGACGAAATAACGTGTCTGCAACTAGTTACAATGCCGAGTACTCGGCAGATCGGCGGAAGCTTAAGTACGACTGTACGTTTCCGGTCTACTTAGACTGAGAGAAAGGCCTATTTCATTCGATCTGGAACAAACTGCGAAATAATTCGAAACAATTAATCGCACAATATTTTGATTATAATTGAAGATCTCTTGTCAGTTCTTTGTTTTATATTTTATCACACACACACGGTTTTTTTCGCATGCGAAAAAAAGATTTTTTTTTTAGATCAAAATTGAATGGCTCTGAGATGTGTATGTAAATTGCACTTTAATTACGTTTGTTAAAAGTGAGGTTAAAATTAGAAAGAGGAGGGTTTGATTTGCATGATTGGACATTTAAAATTAATAAGACGACTTTGGCAGAGCTGCGAAATAGGGATATTTTCGTAGCTAATTGTAACACCTTGGCTTTACTGTGTATTTACTGACCGTTTCTTCGTTCTCTGTATGGTTACAACTATGCAAAAACAAATTTTAGCCACAATTATTGTTAGAATACATGTGCTACCAATGTATATATTAAGTACATATATTCAAAGTACAGTCATTTGCAGAGGGTGAAAATTTTGCCTAATTTTTAATTGAAAATGCAATTTTCTTCTGATAATTAATTTTTTGTTCATCACAGCAATTTTATTTTGGAACGATTTAAGTTTAGTTTTTTTTTTCATCAAGGTACTTTATTGCCTGGCATAATGTAAATGTTCTCATTAGCTTTTTTCAAAATGTTTTTTTTAAATATACATTTACTCAAGTGGAAAATGTTAATTCAAATTGAAACAGTTATTGCAAAAAGTTAACATCGAAAAATTAACGCGCAGAAAATTGTAATCTTTAATAAAGAAATCTTACATTTAATTCCTGTGATTTTAAGCCATTGTCAAATAGTTGAAAAATGCAGGTAATTTGTTTTTTTTCTATTCTTAAAGTAAGGTAAAAAAGAGTTAACTTTTTTGCTTAATCAATGAAAGCTGTATTTAGAAATTATAATTTACAATTAAAGCGGCAATTTAAAATTTAAATCGCAAAAGTTAAATTATTGTAATGTAGAACTGCGGAGACACCCCGTATATCATTGTGTCACTGCAGCATCCTAGGCGTGGCAACGGCTCTATTCTCGTAGGCTTACTTCAATAATGGAAAGGACCAAATAGTCTAATTTACCCAACGACCAGTTCTGCATATGCATGTGCGCTCAACGCACACTTTGTCTTGTAACTTACACAAAATTGTGTGTAATTATTCAATATTTATAGAATTAAAATTGTGCCAAATAATTAAGTTTTGCGTACAAGATAATTGTAAAAGAGAGAAAAAAAGCTTATAAATAATAAATCTCAGAAGAAGTTGGCTTGAAAGAATTTTATAAACATGCGCGGAAGTAAATATGTAACCTCGTGAAGGTAATAAAAGGAAGCTTAACACAGTTGCCTAAAATTTAAACGTTCATACTTCGTGCATTACTGTGGTTTGTACGTGGAAATTATTATTATTTGGCATTAATTTTCAAGGGAGTTAAGCGAGTTACGAGCATGTTCGTTATAGTTGTTTAAGCTACTCGCGACAACTAAAATGAGAAGTTGTAAATATAATGAGATTTCAAAATTGAAAACTTTATTATTAATTGAGATTCAATTGTTAGACAAGTTACGATGTTAGACAATTTATTTAATAGATAATAAAGTAAAAATATGATATAGATATCTCGAGTTTTTAATATCAATATAAAAACTGCTAAGGATTTAAAAGTTAAAGTGTCTCTAAATTAAATTTTAACAACGAAAAACTTGTGTTACTTATTAAAAAGTTCAAATTTCGAAAATTTTTTGAAGTTATTAGACACATTTGTAAAAAACAATTGGGTTATAAAAATATGTTGCTTTTTTATTGTTATAAAATAATACTATAATTCAACAACATATATCACTTCATCTTTCAGCCAAATTTTGAATTACTGTGTGTATCAGTTGAGTGTCTGAAGAATGGCTCTTCGCACTTTATTAGGCATTGAGGATCCACCTACATTCGAGCACTTACCAAATGGGGTCATTCGATATTGTACCTACATAATGCAGTCTAGACTATTTGCCGCATTCGATGTATGTGTTACTTACTTTCATCTTGTAAATCGATGATCTTTTAACATTCTTATAAAATTAAGTCTGTACATAATTTGTCAGCAAAATTATTTTTTAAATTCAAATGCATTATTATTCCAATTGAATTATTAAATTTGTTTTCAACAATTTGCAACGAACATTGTTCCCAACTCATGTTAATCATTGCAATTTGTACAATGGGCTATTTAAAAATTTTGATTTATTATTCAGTGAACAGTTTTCAATTGTAAATGAATTTATTCATAATTCTTCTTCTTTTTTGTGATATTTTATAAAATCAGTCACGAAGAAGTAAACTCGTATTCACTATAATTTAATATTAAAGCAATTTGAAATTTTGATGAAACATTTGAGGATAAAATTCACGAAGTTTCAAAAGCAGTGAGCTCTCGCCCAAAGTAATGTTCGTCTAAATTTTACTCCAAATTAACGAACTGGTTCGATGAAAATGAAATAAAAATTTTGAGATCATAAAAGTTGTTCTATTTCTAAGGGGATTTAAGATTAATATATAAATAAGTTTAATTATTAAATAGCTCAAATCTTAAGGCAGAAGTTATATACTTTGAAAATTGTTCAAGTTATCTATAAAAAAGAGATATATAGCATTCGATTTAAGCTGGCAAATAATTTCATCCGCAGTGTCCGCAGAAATTTGTGCTTCATATGACTGCTGAATACTTTAGAATTACTTATATCAGACATCGAAAGCTTTTGAATTTTTCATTCACATTCGATTTAAGAATAATTTAGCTACTCGTTCGTCTGTCGGCAGTTGATGCTGGTGAACTTATTGAAAATCGCGAACGTCAAGAGAAACATGGTCCTGGAGAATTACAAGGACTCAAATGGAAACACAACTTGAAATGTCGTGCCAGAAAACTCGACCTGAGATTTTCAGTCTGATTTTCATTCTACAGAGTACGACAATTTTGATCTGCTTTTGATTGCCATCATCAAACTTTCATAAGATTAATTGACTTTAATTATAATTAATTCTTGTCGTGTTAATTATTGTGGATATTTTCTATGGTGAATTTTTAACATAGTTAACAGCTTAAATTATCAAATTTTGAAAATAATGAATTATAAACATTAATATAACCACATAAAATGTGCTAAAATTATTAAAATTTGATGGATTTATTTGCTTTAATAAATTATTTATATAATTGATATTATATACAAAAATTTAAATACAATTACTTTATTTGAAAGAATTTTTGTTTAACTTCTTGCAAATTTAATCTTTCATCAATATTTATCTTCTTTTATTCAATAGATTTTGTAAAAAGTAATTATTAAAAAATTATCAACGAATACTCGAAACAGTATGTTTAATGTAATAATTGTACAAATGCGAATTATTTGCACTGCAGTGTGTGTACCTTGGCTCGGATAAGGTCTCTATCCTTTGGCCTTGAACAGAAAACATTGACCTCGGCGTTCCAGTCTGAGCACAACCGGGGTTCTCGGTCTACTACAAAATACGTATTCACTCTCGTAACCGGTAAAATATAAATCCGCGGGGCTCAGTCGTGCCAAAAGAAACAAAAAATTAATGACCTTAGTACCACTCAAGTATTACTCAAAATTGATAGCAGTCTTATATAATTAAAGTAAAATGAAAAAGGACTAATGCAGATAATTTTCAACATTAAAAAAAGATAAACTCTTTTTTTCACACGTTGCAAAAAAATGATCAAACTTTTAACGTTCTAAATCATTTATCTAATATATAAAACTTTTAAAAGTTTTATTACAAAAAAAGATAAGTATAGAATTATCAAAAGTTTAACTTTCTAAAATTATTTAACTGAAAAGTTACACTTAAAATTTTAATCACAAAAAAGGGAGAGCCTAATTTCGTTGCTTATTGAAATATCCGAAAAGCAAATTGGTTATAACACAAAACTGTAAATTATTTCTAGCCGAAAGATTCCTTTGAGGGTGCTTCGGTTGTGGTATATAATCGAGTTTGGTGGGTTCCCTGGGGAATAGCTTTGCCTGAACCATCAAAACTGAAATTTCCTCCTTGTGAGAGGGAGACAGAGTAAGTAACATATTTTGTTAACTGAGCAGTGCTAACGATTGAAGCCGAGCTTCGTCACGTTCGTATCTTGTGCACGTTGCCTCTCACCCTTCTTCAATTGTCGCAGATAGCACGCTCGTGAGCGTCCATCGGTAGGTCCACATGTCGTATTTGTACGACAAATCTCTAAACCTCAAATCTCTCGACTACATAACACTCCGCTTTCCTAATCATGGTCGTGTTTTGGTTTGACAATAGTATTGTAAAACGCTTGATTAACTTCTCGCTGTGTATTGTTGTTGCCTCTTGTTAGCTCAGACGTGATCGACAGATCTTAATGTCGTCTGCCAGATAATTATGCTACACGTACAATTTTATCCTTTTGTGATGATTAGTGGAAATAATTTGATCAGTTAATTCATCGTTTGATTTCTAATTAATCGTTCCGTGTGTGTATATATTTCGGGTTCTGTCAAGCTGAAACCGAGACAAACTCAATCAGGTGTTTGGTCTCATTATATTGAATCAATTTCGATGTCTGGTTATCCTTATAATGTTATCAGAATATCACAAATGTCTAAAAGCGAAAACTACTTTTTTTAAGATTTAGCTCTAAGCTTAAGATATCTTGTATTTTATACTTTTTATTATTATTAAGACACCTTTTTATGGAGTGTAGTCTTAAACTTCAACACATTTTTACATTTAGAAGTATGAGGTTTCAAAGAAACTCACTTTTTAAATAATATATCTCTGTTTCCAGAGTAGATATAGTTTGTAACTGTTAATCAATTACTTTAATGAATGAAAGTAATTGAAATTGAATCAACTTTTTTTGGTATCTTCGTTACGTATCTTTGAGCCTAGATTCATTAATAAATTGTACTTGATTATAAATGCAAATAGCAAGGACCAAGTTTTAACATACACGTTACCTGGGCAACCGTGTGTGCGCAATCAGGTTGGGTGTACCTTGCAGTGATTTCTGTTGCTCATACCTTATTCATAGGCTACTTTCAAACTCAAAATAAATAGTTGAAAAACGGACAACTTGAAGGGACTCTCTTTCTCTCTCTTTTTTCAGTCACTCGAAAATGCTGTTTATTGTTTCTTGAATAAATTTTCAGACTGAAAATGAATATGCATCAAGCTGAATAATCCTCATTCTATACAGTACAGTTGTAACGCATAATCTATAAGTCAAACTAACTATCCGCTGGATTTGTAATCCAGTTTTAGTTTGCTGTAGTTGTGTGCACGATTTAGTTGCTGTGTCTGAGATGTGCGGACACAAGTATAAATGGTAACTTGTGTACCGGGGTGAAGTTGTAAGTGCCATCTGTTTCACGAACTATGCTATTAGTTCAAAGTCTTGGGTTTGTCCACTTAGAAATACTGAATTATGCATAATTTATCAGGAATAATTATTACAACAATTTGTTAAGTAATGATTGCTCAGGACAATGCCTAGTTACTTTGCTTTCAATTGATGTATTGTACTGTTTAACTATTGTTCAATTTAACTGTCCTATAAAAGTTAAATTCAAACAATTTTCAATGTATTATTTTAGGTTTTAAAAGCAAGTTTTTTAAAGAGTATATTTCGTAACTTTTATATTATTACTTGAACTGGTTTAATGTCAAGTGATATTTTTATATAAACAAATTTAAAATATTCTTTTCATTTCAACAAATTAGAGTATATGAAACAAGTTTAATCTGAAAACTTATTATTTTAGAAATTCCTTTCATCGATTTGTTTATTATTGAAAAATTACTAAAACGAAAATCTTTTTGTTTCTTCATGATTATAAATATTTCAATTAGTATCAAATTTGGTTTTTGATTAAATTCTGTAAATTGTTCTTTTTTACTTAACTAATCTGCTGTAAATTGAAATTGTCCGGACGAAATTATTCAAAGTCAGCTTCGGAAGTGGGAAAACAATGAAACCATCGTATGCTGACTTATGCACAGAGAAATGAGAAAGGACCATCGAGACACAGAGCGGAAATGATCCGTGAGAGACCAGTTTCTGGACATTTAGTAATACGTTTATAGTAATTCGTAAAGAGCACTTTTGATATAGAAATTTACAATTATAATTACATCAAATGGAATATCATTTTCAATGAATCAATTACGGTTATTAATGTGAAATGTGCGATCATTATACTGGCAAATTTATATATTCTGCAATGATTAGAATATTAACCCATTAATTGTCCAAAGACAATGAGAAAAGGATAGAGAGATATAAAGGCTATTTTGAGCGAGAAAAAAAAACAAACATGTTAACAGATAATCAGTTATAATTAGGCACTAATATAAATTGATAAAAATAATATGATATTAAAAAAGTCTTGTCAAATACTGTTTTGGATAATAATTTTTATTATTTTAAAAATGCTTATATCATATTCTTATAGTAAATACTGTTTAATAAAATCCTTTTTAATTAACAAGGGATTTAAAGTAATTTGAAAAAAATTCATTTTATATATTTCAATAACAATCAATAAAATGTGTGAATTGGGGCGTTTTTAATAGCTGCCGTCGTAATGAAGCAAAAAATGTTCATGATTTATTTATAATGCCAAGACGTTAATCATTTTACAAGGTGTTAGAAATAGTAAGCGACAGCAATTAATATAATTTGTAATTAAGACGAACTTTTTGCCGAGTAAAAGCTAAAAGTAGTAAAAGAAGCCGATGCTTTTTCAAATATACAACGAATCGAGCACGAGAGTGTTGTAATTGAACTGTTCGTTAATTGCTTTAGTTTCAGATTACCTTTTCACGTTTCCCAATTTTCGTTAAAGTTTCATTACTTTTATTTAAGACTTGCAATTTTGACCTAATTTACAGTTGTGTAAAATAAAACTTCTCTTTTGGGATATGTTTTATGCATTTTTTTTTTGACATGAGAATATATTTTGTATTCTGTATTTTTAAATTAATTTAATACGCAAATAATTTTGTAAAAGATTTGAATAAATTTAATTTGTATTTCAAAAATCAGTTTAATTAAAAATTTTGTAGAAAATAATTAATAACGCAATTATTTATTTTAAATTAGAAAATTGTTATAGCTATATTTTTAGATGTACCAATAAACTGGTTAATATGTGAAGAGAAACAAGTTATTTTTCATCAGCTTTGAAAATGAAAAGCGATGAAGTAATTTGTAAATGTTTGACACTTCAATTTGTGTAGCTGTTAGCAACACTTTTGTTGATAGTGTGTTGGAAGATTATTGTTTGAATGAATTTTATTCTTTTGCACACGTTACGCTCGTAATTTTGGGCGTGAGAATTAAAGTGACCTCGGTCAATAGGCTCACATAAATTAGTTGCGTAAATACATGTCCGAGTATTTCGGTTCTAAATATTGCTAAAGTGATCGCCATCCTGATTACTACATTGCAGTTGTATTATTCACGACTATGCACCATCGAATTCAATGCTTTGATGTTTCTCACTTTGATCGTTATTTCCAAAATTGCGGCATTAATCGTTAACAGATGGTGACGAGGAATCCACTTTTTTTTTTTAATGCGAAATGCAAAATCAATTCGTAAGTTATCTCGACAATAATCATAATCATTGAGCTCAAATTTATTTGTTCATAATTATTTTTTAATATGATTGTGTTGAAAATTAAAATTTATCTGATGCTGATTCAGTTGTATGACTTTACAATAATTACAGAAAACATGACAGTCAAGTTTATAAGTATGTACAGTAAATGCGGCAATAAAAAGTAAATTAATGGCAGTTTTCCGAGTAAAAGCCTATTAAATTTATCAAAGTAATGCTTGTTGTTTCAAGCGTATTTTAATGTGACATATGCAATATAAGTTAACTAATAGTGTAGCAATTTGAGTATAAAATTGTTTATGGTTTTAGAATTTGAAATTTGTTATTACATTCAAAAATTAATATTCAAGCTGAATTTACATAAATGTATTCTCAGTTTATTTCTCAAATAAGACGTTAAATTTATCCTCGAAGATCAATTTTGTAACAACCTAGTAGAATTTCAAATAGAATTTCATCGATTTTGTGACGTGGTCGAAACTTAGACTTTCTAAAAAGTTATCGAAATTGCAAATTTTTTTTACAAAAATAGCTCCAAAATAGGGGTGGTTGGAAGGGCGGGGGTTGAAAATTTGTTCACTTAAGCATTCATTTCTTAAAGTTAGACATTTTAGTTGTTATCTGACAAAATTTCAAGCAATTGTATTAATTTTCCACAAAGATATTTATATATGAGGGTTTTTGAGTACCTTGAAACAAGTAACAGATAACTTTTCCCGGGCAGTGAATACTTACATTATATTGGAAATTTGCAATATTTACGTAAATTTGTTTATATAAAGTGATGGAAAATTATAAATAAATATGTTTCTATAAGATACTATTTACATTTTTTTCGACTAAAATCAGTTAAAGAAAAAAGATAATTTGATTATTTCTTGTATCGAGTATAGTAAGTGCAATTAAAATCGCAGAATAGATTAGAGTACATTTTGGAGAATGTTCGTTGAACAAAACAATATAATATCTTTACGTTTAAAAAACTATTAACCTTATAAGCACTATCTTATTTTTTGTTATAATAGCATCGACTGCGTAACAAACGTACTCGAATGTTCTATATCAATTAATTAACAATTATTTTTTGCATAAACAAACAATAATAATAACTGTTATTTTTCTTTTTTTAATGAAGAATGAGATTAATATATTATAATTAATCTTACTTTACTTTATGATGCCGAAAAATTAATTTTAGTAAAGAATAATAAGAACAAAATCATAAATTAAAGAATTTTAAAGGAGTCCTGAGGTACACTTATTACCCAGTTAGTGCTTCTCGGGTTGATGTCTGATAAAATTTAAAAAAATTCAGTTTGCTCAAAAATATTTGTAAAATGTCAACTTAATAAAAATACATATTTTATATGTTTTTAGGAAATTTTAATTCTTTCTAGCGTAACGATTCCAGGTGTCACGTAACGCTTTGCATAACCCCCCTTATCCATCTGGGATCATTTAAAGCTCATTCAAAGGTGGTTTTATATTTTAAAAATATTTTTTGGGCCGACTTGGAGTTGAGATATTCCTAAAATAATTACGATCTCATTTAAGATTTAATTTGTAGTATTTTCAGATTTTTTTGGGGTCTTGCAATTTTTATCATAGGTTTTGTAATAGCGATAACAGCGAAATTTAAAATTTAGAGAAAAATATACTGAATATTGTTTTACATAACTTGTTGAAATAGTTAATTCTATATGAGTTCGTTGACTGAATGAGCAAAGCAAGTGGGTGGGCAAGTATACACTTGCTAATAATTGCCATATATTTTTTTTATAATAATGCTTAATTTTTTTATGCTATTTTGATATTCTAATTTTTATCTTTGCGTGTAATTGTTTATGATTGATAAAACTTACCTCTCACATAATTTAAATATATGCAAAGTCATCCTTACTAGCAACAAGGAAATCGTCCTCACTTCTTCTTTTCTCAAAGGGATGATAACTATTTGCAATTATAAAATGTAACTTGTAACTTTTATCAACTCTGAAATCATTGGATTTTCTTGCCATTTTAGAACTATTTAAATCATTTATATTCCCCTAGTGTGTTTACAGTTTTAACCCGTAAACATTGTATTCTAAAATTCATCAAAAATAGAATACTGTTATTTTTATACATTTTTGGATTATTAGTATCAAGGTAATTTTTGTTGGGTGCTTAATTTGCTTCTTTTATTGTCAAATATAAGCATGCTTTAATGTTTTGACACCTCTATTTTTTTGTCATACTAATTAGATATAATTTTTTTACTGTCACATACATCATAGATGTATATAATATGTCGTCGCTTCCCAGCGACGACAAAAAATTGACCCTATGAACAACACGACTATATCTAGTGGAATTGAGCTCTTATGATGTTAATCCCGAAAATGCAAGTAGGGCACGGTATAGATGTTGCCTTTGAGTTTTCATTTTATGCATACATTTGTGTTTCTATATTATAAATATGAAACACGTTAAAAAAAATGACTACTCGAAGGTGATACCTATATCGTGATATATTTGCTTTTGCATGTTTTGTATCATATTAGCTTTCAATTCCACCAGGTATAGTCGTGTTGTTTATGGAATGCATATTTTTTCCTCCCGGTCTATCAATACCAATATGGCGTCTTTGAGTCAGTACTGAAAAAAATTAAAGATGTGAAAACGGTATAGCATAATTATATTCAATAGAAAAAACAAATTAACCAATCTACAAAAAAGTAGCTTGGTACTAATAATCCAACAAAACATAAAAATATTACACATTTTAACTGAAATGGCAGGCTATTGGCAACACTAAATCGATATGGTGTTTACGGGTCCTTTTCTCAGACTTGCTTGTTGATACTATAAAGAATTTGACACGAGACCAGTAATCGAGCTGTTTTACATACTCGTGTAAAAGGACTCTCAGTTTTGAACTAGAAAAGTTAATGCAGCAACTATCACCTAATGTTGCAACGGAAACATCGAAATGTAAACGATTTTCTAATCGCACCGACTTGAAGAAACAAGAAAAAGAATGAATAAGAGTCATAGGAAACTCTTGTAAGGATAATAAGTAAGGCTTGTCTTATACAGATATCCTAAGGTCAATAAAGCAGGACCCAAAACCCAAAGAATTTGGTGCAAGAGTAACAAATATCAAGAAAATTTTTTCTGGTCAACTTCTACTACTGTTGGATTATGTCACACATGCGATTATTGATAAATATCGACACGATGTTACCCAAAAGTTGCTGGATAAAGCGGAGCTCATAAGTAAAACTGACATTACAATGCTTGAGCTAAAAGATCCGGATGAAGTTAAATCATGGCTGCTCTGAACCTTGTGGAAAGATTTGAGATCAGGATGATGAAATCGCTTCGCAAAGCATAAGGATGTACCCAGAGAGCCATCCTAAAATTTTCGGCTCAAATAGCTAGTAAGCTTATGGATAAAGACAAAGTAAAGATAAGTTGGGTCGTCAGTCGAATGAGAGAAAACATTGTTAACCAAAGGTGTTATAAAGGTCTTGGTTTTGGGCACCTTTCGCATAGCTGATCTTAATCAGATAGGTTAAAGAGTTGCTTCAAATGCAAATTAGAAAGACACAAAGCTAAAGACTGCACAGGAAAAGTACTACGCTCTCTTTTCTGTGCTGAAAAGAGTGAAAGCATTCAGCAATATCATCTAGATCTCAACAGATTTTTAACAGATTCATACATAAATTATTAAATAAACAATCACTGAGTCAACACATTTCACATAGACTAAGAACAGCATAGAAATGAAGCACAGAGTATTGCAAGTAGAATGCAATAACAAACGTCTGGGTTAGGCAGAAGTGCTGCTGTTGCTTGGCGATGGCAGTTTTCTTCTTCAGACATTCGTTTTTCCAGTGTCCTAATTCCTTGCAGTAATTGCAGGTGCCAGTGAAGATTAAGAACTTCCTTGTTTCGGCGGCGAAAGCTGTGGTTTCTACTTTCTGAGATTCTACTGGAGTCATCCATACTTCTTCGTTGATCAGTCTGGAGATGAGATTCAACAGAGTTTGGTCAGCCGCTGACGTAGATTCTCATGCACTTATAAAATGCACTTTATTTTTCGGCAGCGTCATTAGAATTTTTTTTTGACGGTGTGATTTTGAAGACAAGCTACATGCATTAAGATGTCGTCCTTCGAGTCCATCTCACAACGATATCAATCTTGTATAGAGATTGCAATACGGGTACCATTTTTAAATACCGGTATTTCGGTATATGAAATCTGCAATACCGGTATACCGGTATTAATACCGGTACTAGTACAAATAAATAAAATATTACATTAAATTAATTTTTACCATAATTAAAAGGCCATATTTTGTTTATTATACATTTTTTACAGTTAAATGCGTTTAATAATTAATATCAATCAATTTAAAACAAATTGTTATTAATAATGAGACAACATTAACTTAAAAAGTAAGCCCTCAAAAAACAAAGCATATCGATGCTTTCATCGCTAAGGCGGGTTCGCAGCTTTGTACAAAAGTTGT
>JABFPM010001761.1:0-18824 GCA_022817325.1 Idris sp. 1 HC-2018
CCCATTAAAAAACAATGTTTTATCAGAACACGAAACTCTGTTTTTTCCATTTTTTAAACAAACTACAAAACGACTTTACTCCAACCTCGATAACTCAGCTGTTTCTGGTCCGATCGACTTAAAATTTGAACACGTTTCAAGCAAAGGTTAGTACTCTAGAAAGACCTGGTTACTGGTTTACTACGAGCGCCATCTCTGGGTTAGTCTCGGGACTTATTGATCCATGTGTTAATTAATATGCTGTGCAGACTAATTGCGAGAAAGGCTGGGAATCTTGAGTGTGAGAGTTGCTTACGAATATTTAAAATATTATAATTATTGATATCAATTAATAAAGTGATAATTTAATCTTGTGCGCCAGATATATAAAACCGCAACGAAATTGGAAACTGTCAGATTACCGAATTTTGCGGGATATTTTTCCCAAAATTCTGTTGTGTTTGTGCAGAATAAACTACGTAGTTTTGTAATAAAATGGCGGATGCAAAAAAAAAGAGCCATGACCGAAAGTGAAAATGATAATCTTTAAAATGTGAAACTGAGCAAAACTGATGAAAATCAGACACATGTTAATCCTCAGGAAGATTTATCACTGAATGAACAAGTCATGCTAACTGATAACTCGGGTAGTATTGAAGAGCAGAGTGGACAAGCCAAGTTCTTGGAATTTTTTGAAGACAACCAAACCCCCGTGAAAAAATTAAACAGCGAAAAAATTACCATAAAGCAGCAAAAAGATAATCGATATGAGCAAAATCATGCTGCACCTTTTCAGGTTATGTTGATGAGAGTGGAAAGCCCCCCAAAAGATGCGGTCGACAGAGGAAGATTTGCTATTGGTAAAATAATGAGCAACTTTTTCAGCGCTATAACGTCGAAATCCTTTGGTTTGAAGAAATCAGGTACAGGAAAGTTCAATTTTTTATTTTAAATGCTAACACCTTTACTCAAGTTTTTAATTAGGCGGACGATAATTTGTTTGAAAAGGAAAGGTGGATTGCATACAATCCTAATTTCAAGATATATAAAATCATGGTAATTAGTGGAATCTATCTGGAGGAATCAGATTCCTTAGATGTAAGGGAGATTATTCATAACCTTAAACCACACCCTGATCATGCGGTGGGATTTTGTAAGCTTCTCAAAACTGAAAGGATGATAAAATGGAGTAAAAAAGCAGTATGTAAAGAGGGAGAAGAGACCCACGAGAAGATCCCTAGCAACTTATATAAAGCTATTTTCAAAACTCAGATTATACCAGAAAAGGTGATTCTATATAGTGCTGTAATTACACTTAAACCTTTTGTTGACAGAGTAAAACGCTGTAATGTATGCCAGAGATTTGGCCATTTGGGAAAGTTGTGCAAAAACCGCGGTTTGACCTGCCCTCTATGAGCAGGTGGACATTACGAGAAGGCTTGTCAGATAAAAGGCAAACACAAAAGTACAAGTGTATAAACTGTATCAGGCAAGGCAATGATTTCTCTAATTATACTGCCTGGTCCAGAAAATGTCCAATATACAAGTCACACGAGAAGATAAAAAAAGTGATGGCTGATCACAATAAATCACCACAAGAAGCCATGAAAATGATTGAAAAAAATAACGGTGAAATTCCACGTAGACCATCTGCATACTCGAAAGCCTTGGGAGTAAGTATGAAATCTTTTGTGGACGATATCCAGATGAGCAGAAAGAGAAAATTCTCTAAAAAAAAGATGACTTATCAATCGCCCAATGAAGAAAATGTAGAGACCTTCTCGTCGACACCAGCTACAAACCTGAAACCAATGAAAACGCCGACACCGGTAATGAAATCGCGAATTATTGAACACTGTGTCTGATAGAACTGATGGCAGCGAGTCACAGACACAAACCCAGCAGTTGAATACGGAATATGAAAATTTAGATCTACTAATTCATCAGACAAAATGCGAAGCTTTATAAGAATGCATACATGCAATCAACAAATTAGGATTTAACTTCCAAGAAAATGAATTCCAACACATCTTAAATAAAGTTAGTGAAAATTTTTAATTAACAATGTTAATAAAATGATAGAAGAGATATTGAAGCAATCCCAGGATGAGTCTGAAGATTTTAGATCTACGTTGGATTGTGATGTAGATATGAAATAAAACACCTAATCCTCCATGACCTGCAATTTATTGACTTCGTTCCTTATTGAATAATCAAATCTATTCAAAACGATTCTGGTGCCCAGAATTGGAGCTGGCCATTTGTGAACAAATTCATGACCAAAAAATATTTTTCAGGCAGAAGCAAAGGCAATCTTACATGCCCTAAAAATTGTCATGAAAAACAAACTTCAGCAAACCATAATTTTAACTGATTCTCTTAGTGTTCTAGTGGCACTGGAAAACTCACACTACATAAAAAAAGGTCTCAGACATAATCTTTGAAATAAAATAGATATACAGAAATATTACAAAAAAAAATATGAAATCAATCTTATGTGGATTCCTGGACACTCTGACCTATCAAGGAATGATGTTGCTGATCATCTAGCCAAGGGAGCACTCACCGAGAAAACATCGTCGGATTTAGAATTACATTGGAAGGACTTCAATGAAGACTATAAAGAACAATTTAAGGAAGAAGCTGCAGTCATATTGCGCCAAAAAGCCCTGTATAAAAGCATAACGTATTTTCAAAATAAAGATGAAATTCTTGGAAAACCGTGGTTTTATAAATCCAAGTACGATAGACAATATTTAACTTTATTTAATAGAATACGATCAGGTCATACTTCTACTAATGACCATCTTGCTAGAAAAAATATAATCACTGATAGAAAATGCATTTGTGGTCATCCTGTCCAGACGGCGGACCATATGATTTTTGACTGTTCTCTGATTAAGAACAAATCCGATAAATTGATAATAGACCTATGGAAAGCCGATCCAGGAGCAATTCCAGAAGCGAGATATATTGCCTTTCACGGTAATAAAACATCACACAAGATTCTTTTTAATTTCTGCAAGGATAATGATATTCGTCTATAGAGAAGTAATTCAAATAATTCCCGCGTATCTACTCTGGGCGGAACGAAGATGGAGATACTGAGGCAGAATTTAATGGCTTTTATGAAGCACGCTTCGCGGGCCATCTACCAACACCAACCTATCACCTCAAGGTGATATATCAGTTGATTTGAATCCAATAAGTGCGAGAGAATCAGAGCTATTGAAGTTTTCATAAGAGTAAGAAAGATATCATAAAACAATTGACATATCACCTTAATAGATTTAAAGACCTAAAAAAAATGGTTTCGATTAGAATTCAAGTTAGTTTTTGTATAAATTTCATCCATCCTATGATGTTAGGCATTTCCAGCTCGGTTGTACCAAGTCCAATGAAAAAAATATTTTAAGAAAGAAATGTTTATTTATACTACTTAATACTACAAAGAACATCATAACCAAATTGTATAATCTTATAACAAATGAAAAGTGTAATTTTTTTATAAAAACTAAATAAAAGAATTATATATACATATTATTAAAAAAAATATTATAATTATAATAATTTTAAAGTTTTCGAAAATAAGTTTAGATTAATTACTTTAAAGCTTCTTACTTAAGTGATACATAAATAAACAAATGAAAATTCTAATCAAGTTTATCATTATTTCTTAATTTCAAATACTGAAATCAGAATTTCTAAGTCTTTTTCATTTAAAAATTTAACAATATTCTCCCGAACAATATCTGGGCATTGAAATGACTGGTTCAAAGTCCACTGCAACGCTGCATTTCCGGAAGCTAACAGTTTGGCCAGTTTTGCCGCTTTTTTGATTCTAGGTTTCATCAGACTTGAGCAAATTGGAAATTTGTTGTCAAAATCAATGTTATATAATTCTTTCTTTATCTCGTCGACTATCAAGTAAACTGCCAATGTACGACAACTTTTTGTCAAAAAGTCAGTGTATTTTACAAATCGATTCAAACATATCATTTCATCCAGCGTTTTTACTTCTTCTTCACAAATCTTTTCGAAGCTCTTCATCTCGTTGGTCTGCAATGTTTCATGAACTCGCCAAATTTCAAAAAGTTCTTCAGTTTCTATCTTTATTGATCTTAGTTTAATCAAATGTCTGCAAATGATTTTCTTATGGCGTGAATTATTTTGATTGTCATCAAATCCGTCTTCTGGTGTGTATAATTTTGTGATCAATTCAGGAGAACAGCAGAGTTCAGCACCATTTACTAGCAATATTTTCATACTTTGATAGCAAAGAAAACGCGCAGCTTTATACAATGGCGTTTCGTTTTTATTGTTCACATCATTTATATTACATCCATTTTCGAGTGAAAACTCTAAAACTTTGGTTCCCTCGTGATCAGCATATGCAGCGTGAACAGGTCCATCGCCATACTTGTTTTTTGCGTTCATATCAGCACCCATCCGATATAAGAATTTCACAACATCGATATATTTTGGTGATCCGCAAACGCAAAGAAGAGGAGTATTTCCAGATTTGTCTTTTGCGTTAATATCGGCGCCTTTATCGATGAGTAATTTTAATATGTTGATATTATAATTGCTCGTCATTGCAGCGTAGTGTAGTGGTCTTTGTCCCCATTTGCTTTCCGCGTTCACGTCAGCGCTGTGTTTAATTAGAAACTTCGCTGTTTTAAAATTGGATCCAATTTCACAGGTTTTATGAAGAGGAGTTTCATTATTCATGCCTTTTGCATTTATCTCGGATCCTTTTTCAATCAACAGTCTGACAACACTAATATTTTTAGCTAATTTTGCTGCACAAATGAGAGGAGTATCTTCATTTGAATCTTTTGCATTTACGCCTGCACCGTGCTCAATTAATAAGTTGGCCATATTGTAACTGGGTTTTACGCTGCAAGCTTTAAGAAGCGGAGTCCTACTGTTGTAGCCTGTTGCATTTATCTCGGCTCCTTTTTCAATCAAAAATCTCACAATTTTAATCCTTTTAGGAAATGCTGCAGCACAATTTAGAGGTGTATCGTTATTCAAGTCTTTAGCTTCTATGTCCGCGCCTGCTTCAATTAATAACTTCACAATGTTTAAATTTCTTCTGACAGCTATGTGAAGAGACGATTTTCCACGTATATTTTTGGCGTTGATCTCGGCACCATTTTTTAGTAAAAACTGTACCGCTTTTTCGTCTTTTTGGAAGATGGCTTTGTGCAATAAAGTGTTGTCATGCTCGTATTTAACATTTATGTCGTAAGCATTTTCGATTAGATGTTTCAGCCACTTGTCGTCACCTTTCATTATTATGTGGTTGAGATCTGAAATTTTTTTTTTTTTTTTTTTTAGAAAGATACATTTTACTTCAACTTATTTCTTACTCTTTAAGTAAATAAATAAAAAAATCTTCGGAAATTTGAGATATTAAGTTTATAAACAAAACATTAAAAGTACTTTTTTTTATGTAGTACAAAATGCACATGAACAACATTTCAAAAATGTTTGTTCATAAACATCTCTAATTTTATTTCATGCAAAATTCGAAATAACATTAAAACCTCATTTCATGCAAAGTTTATTTTGTTTCAGTTTACCGTTTTTAAATTACGTAATTTTTTCAATTTGAGTCTAATAGATTTGCATGAAGTGAGGTTCGAGTGCATTCGTTTTATTAAAGTAGGTATAATTAAAAAAAAGTAATACATTTTTTATTGATGTTGTAAAATAAAGTATCTTTTTGCTACTTACAGTGATAACAAATCTTGTAATTTCTTACGCAGCTGACAATCTTTCTATAAAAGGAAAATATTGTATTTCTTTCATAGCGCCGAAGAATTCTAGAAAATGCAGCGATGTCAGTCGAAAACAGTCGAAAGTGCTGTAATACACTTGTCTATAATACGAACTAAATCTTTCATACAAATTATATACATTTTTTCAAAACAATATTAATTGTTGCGCCCACCAATAAACAAATTTTCATTGGCTAATATATAAAGTAAAAAACTTGTAAAATGCTTTTGATTTTGTATAAAAAACATTTATTCGCGTACACGTCAATATTAGTATTACAAAAAATATGAAACCTGTCATATTTTTACATTGTAATAAAATATATAACAAGAGTCAATTAGAAGAAAAAAAAATAATAATAGGAACTATATTAACTTTACTGAAATGAATTTGCAAAATAATATTATATTATAAATTTATATCAATCTATCTTTTGCTCGTAAATAGTTTATCATAAAGTATACTATATCGAATGAAATTTAATTTTAATGATGTAATATTTTTTTTTTTTTTTCAAAATACTTTCGTTCATTTAGACAGAAAATTTCTAGTAGTATTTTGACAAATAAATTATTGTTGAAACAAACTAAAATTCTTAAAAACTAACAAAACTAAAATTCTTCCTCTAAGCCTCAAAAATATGAAACATTACCCAAGCCCAAGTAACAATTTCACAAGGCATTCTCTAGTTTATACAAGGGACTTATGAGGATATTCCAAGTTCTACTCGTCTAGGCAAAACTTGTAAGATACTTACGAGGGAATAGTGAGTAAATCTAGAATAAGTAAAACTTAGAAATTTCTAGAATAGTTATTCTTAAGGTGTACTAATCAAATACTACTCTAGATTAAACTTATACAAATCTAATCTAGATATTTAAAAGTTTATTTAGTCTAGAGAAAACTTGTAAAAATCTAATATAGATATTGTAAAGCTTATGTATTTGTTAAATTTAGAAATTGTTAAATCAATAAAAAATATTATTTTTAATTATTATACATTGTTTTAATATAAATAAATCGAACTATTCATAGAAGAAACCACTTTATTGAGTTTTAAGACATTATTACAATATTATTATATTTTGTATTTGTATAAAAATAAAATTTATATTTTATTCTTAATATTTTATTAATGATAACGATTTTTTTAGTGAGTTAAATTGCTCTGAAACGGGTATCTGATAGCATTTAAAATCCTTCTTATTATTATTAAAACTAACGAATATTTATTTATTTAACTATTTTATTTTTCTACGCACAAAATTGTTATTAATTCTTTTAAAAAATAATATAATTGCACGACTTTAGAACGAAACACATATAGCTTTAATGTAAAAGAGGCATTACAAACACTTTAGTGCGATCATTTTTTTGGATTGTTAGTCGAATTAATTTCTGTTTTATATTATCAACTGTGATTCTAAAATCGGCCGTTATTTCGTTCTTTAACTCATAAGAATCGAAAATCGAAGATTCACAAGGAAATACATAAATTGGTCCATTTTTAAGTATATTACAACCGAGTAATTCTATTTTGTCATTAGTTATAGTAATATTTTTAATTTCGAAAATAGAGTCATTTTTGAGTAAAATTAAATTATTGGGTTTGTCGCACGTCAAAGTTGAACCCTTAAATTGCAATTTTGTTACATATCTAATATCATTTTCTACTCTTTCTTTTACAATTAGAACTGGATTTTTAATTTTAGGTCGACCAGATGTGTTGAAAACAACATATTTCTCATGCAGTCGTCTACAAACTTGCGCTAAAGGTCGATTTCTTGATCGCAATAACATTTTTAATTCCCCTAAGAAATTCTCAAATGAAAACGCATTAAGGTAATTTAAATCACAGTTCATATTAACAACATCATCGGCGACGTGAATTAGATTATGAACATTTAAAATTAAACTGTCTACATCATACTCACTGGATGCTAATTCTACAAACATTTTTAAATAATATTTTGCTTGATCATTATTTGAAATAGCATATTTTTCATTACATAAAATTCGGCAAGCAACATGTAAAAATAAAAAATGTTTGTATTTGTTTTCAATTAAAATATCTTTTAGTACCAAAGGTCCGCAATATAAAAGAAAAAAACGATATTGTGTGGCTTTCCATCTCGACACATGAGATATGGAGTGATACTTGCGATTAAATTCTAGTGGAATTTCTTTTATAAATCCTTCCATTCGTTCGGAAAGTAGTTGTTTTGAGTTTAACGAAACTTTATAACGAAGATCATCCGTCCAGTATAGTATTAATTTTTTCATTACTCCCAGACAAATGAGATGCATAAAATCAAGAATAAAATGCATAACCATATCAATATGAGGAATATTTTCAATTGGTGTATCACCATTGTGGTGTCTAGGATCTTCTCTACTTCTAAATGTTACATCTGATCTCAAAGAACTATTCGTCTCTGGATATATCCTTCTTCGGTTATATGGTATTCCGTGGACAGTGCATCGTTCACAAGCACAATATCCTCCATGGCCTTTAACATTTTTCACGAATGATCGAGCTGGCGTGTCGCAAATAAAACACTGAATCTCAACTTTAAAGTGTTTTTCATTTACTGCAATGCCTTCTTTGTATAAATAATTAACCTCATTTACAAAAGTTTCAAAGAATAAATCTAATGGCGGTTTTGATGTTCCATAATATATGGCAACCGGAAATGGCTTATAAATGTCAGGTTTATAAAAAATTTTGCATAGAATGGGCCAAAACTGTTTGTCACTTGATTTGTATAAAGGAATGCCATCTACATTAATTTGAAGATAAATTTTATCATTATGTAATGTGCTATCAAGAAACGTTTTCAAGCCATTTTGTAAACCGAAATATGCAAATTCTCCTTTATCCCAAGATGAAATTTCATATGCAGCTCTATTTGTTTTCAAGAATGTTCGAGCTGTTTTTGGTAATTCTGGAATTAACCGTTTTCGTAAAATCAATAATAACTCACTCAAATGTATGTGTGGAATTTTACTTTCGGCAGCCCATCTCTTTAACTCTTCGCACTCATTGAATTCAATATCGTCATCTGCAATTTCTAAGTCTGAGTCGTCGTTGCTGTAATAATCATCACTTTCAACGTTATTTTCATTTTCATCTCCCTAAAATATTAAATAAATAAAAAAGAATTAAAAATTTAAATAAAAAATAAAGAAAAGTAATAGAAAATATACAATTACAATCAACTTTGGCGAAAATGCTATAAGAATTAGTTAGTTTGAATCGTTTTAAATTTTTCTATATGTTTAATCTTGTATTTATAACTATTATAATAGCAATTTTTATAAAAACATTAGCTTAATGTAAGCGTTTAATGGTGCACCTTCGCCTCTTCATTTTTAACATGGAAGCTATGAAAAAGGGTCACTTGTGAAAACTATAAGAGAAAAAAAGTAAGGAGAACTGTAGTTCTAACACAAATATACAGATTCAAGGTCGTGACTATTGGTGACGCTGCACCATTAAACAGTTAATTGCAATTTTATGTATATAATAAAATATTTTGAAGATACAATTAATGAAATAGTCTTAATTTGTATAAGACTAGTAAGAAAATAAAAAGTGTTTATAATAAAATATAAATAATACAAAATATACACATTTGAATTAAATATAAGAAATTCAATTGTTTCTTATTTTTTTTTTACTTGTACTATTACATTATTTGCAACATTTTCGAAGTTACAATGTTGTGGCTCCAAATCAGTTGTCTCAGTTTCATTATCATCAAATGTAACCTCAGATTCCGGTTCAACTGCAAAAACTTCTATTTCATCTGATGCGTTTAAATTATAAGAAGGTGGTGAATGTAATAATTCACTGCTGTCATCATCTTTAGGTAAGATGTATGATGTAGAAGGTGTCGGAGACGATCTATGTTCAGTTCTATTTTGATGATCTAAAAAAATACAATAAATATGTTAAAATCACATATAAATATTATTATTATGAAATATAGCTTTTTACTTTGAAAAAAATGAAATCGTAAAATTTAAATCATAAGTATTCTGAACTACTAATTGGTTAAAAAATTTGAATGCACAAACGTTAATTTTTAATTACTATATAAAATTATAAATTTTATACGATTCACCTTGTAGGAACAACCTTCATAATATTCTTTACAATTTTACTTTCTCAGTATAAACAAAAGTTTTGAACTATAACTTCAGTAATTATTTGATTTTTGCTAGAATAAATTTGCTAAATTTATATTAACTTATTAAAAAATGATTATGTAGGTAATGATACATTTAGTATTAATTATGCTAAAATTTCATTGAAATAATATTGTATCAATATAATATAACTGAAAATTATTATTTAGTGTCATAATACAATATAAAATAAATTTCAATATGAATTTTACTACATATTTGTTTGAAATGAATTGAAATAGGGTACTGTTCCCCTAGGGTATGCAGTATGCATACTGTACAGAAAATAATCAAAATCAAATAAGTACTCTTTCTTAATTATTCAAACTAATAATTACCTTGTTTGTAAATTTCATATCTTTTTCTATATTTGCTAGAACGAATTTTTGATTTTTCTTTTTCTCTATCGTTGCCGCTCATTTTTTCTGAAACTTTACATTTTAAAATATAAATTACAGAAAATTTTAATAAACAAAATAATTTGTATAAAAATGTTTTACTTACACTACAAATAATTTTATTTAAATCATATTTAATCAATTAAATTCTATGTTACAATTTAAAATACTTGCTTTATCAAAACTGAATGAGTTTATCAATTTTATTTATGTGAGTTGAAATATAAATCCGTTAAAACTTTGAAATATAAGCATGAAAATTTAGATTAAATACCTATTTTACCGACAGTTTAAATATTGTTTTCTATATATTTAGTTGCCTTCTTAAATAACTATTGTTTGCTATTCAATCATTTTTCTTAAAGGTTTTCTTAACAAAAAATAAACAATCAAATTAAAATAATTTTGACATAATTCTGATAACCATATATTTTATTTCATATATTTACAAATCATATATTTAGAAATTAGTATACATATCATATTTTGAATCATCATTGTGTTCAATTAAAATTATAAATAAACTTATTCAAATTCCGCACGCACGTAAACACTAGCAGACTAGCACTGCTGTATGAGGTTAGGTTAGTTGGCGGTAGTTGTTCAGTGCCAGCGTGCACCGAGTTCACGGCAACACTGTCAGAAAGATACTCGTAAAACTTGCGCGCGCACATTACTTACAAATTTGTTTGATTCTGTGACTTTTGCTTATTTTAACAAGAAAGTTTTGATTTTTGCCAAAGTGTTGGTTTCTAAACGTCGATACACCAAAGTGAACATCAACATGACAGAATCTTTTGATTGTAAGTATCATGATGCTTTCTATTTACAATTTAAAAGACATATTTACATTTGTAAACAAAAAATAGAACTGTAAATAAATGAATTGTAAATAAAACGTTTCACGTAGTTTTCAAACAAACAATAAATATTAAAGTATAAATAAGATTTCTTAACTTTTTGAATAAAAATGTATTTCAGCGGAAAAATACAAATATTTACTAATCGAATTCATTGATGAAAATGAAAAAAATCGAGGAATCAAGTACATTGATATTGTGCCGAGTAAGTGGGCAGATTACAGCTTAGATAAGGATAAATGCACCACATTTTATCCACGGCCTCCGTATGATGCAGATTCTTGCAAAAAATTGCAGGAGAAAGTTAAAAAGTTAGATGATTTTGATATTTCCTGGGATTTATATTATGTTCTCGTCAAGGGTTATGCAAGTAAGGAATTTTTAAGATTAATTTAACATTTTTTATTTTATTTTCATATCTTGTTTTTTATGAGATATTTTTTTTATATTTAAATACATATAAAATTTTGTACAGTTATTAATAAAAAGTTTTAAAAAAGTTTTGAAACCTGTATTTTGTAATATTGGATTTGAATTGACTTATTAATTAGATTATAATTTTAATGATCATAATCAATTTATCAAAATTTATATAATATTTCAACAGTGTCACATTTTTCATGATTTTATTTACAGAGACATATAAAGAAGCAGAAAGAAAGATAAGTCTTTTAAAAAAACAAGTTCACGTCTTTACGACTGATGGTGAGGGAAAATCTAGCAAGACAGCAGAAGCCATCGTCCGTACATTAAAAAAAAATCAAGAAAAAAAACAGTTTTTTCAATTAGAAAATTTGAAACAATTTCATACAGGTATTATTTTTATATAACGATTCAGTAACAAAATTTTTCTTATTATTTACCAACATACAATGTTTTATAATTTTGTTTTTTATTGATATATATATATCTAATTATCGAATAATTATTCAACTTTGTTTCAGATTCAGGAAATCAGTGTAATTCTAGCAATAAAGTACAAAATAAACAAGTGGAAAGAAGTGAAACGTATGATAAAGGTAAAATTATATTTTGAATTAAGAAAATAAATTACGTTCTTTCATGCAGCATATTTGTAAAACTTTTGATATTCTTTTATTTAGATTTAGAATCTAGTTCCAGTGATAGTGATAAATGGACAAGAAAACGAGAAATGAAAGGATCAGCAACATGCAAAAAGGGTAAACAAAAAAGTTCCAGCGACAGTGATCAGGGGTCAACAAAACCAGAAATTAAAGGATCAGCAAGATGCAATGAAAGTAATCAACAAAATAATTTGTACATATATTTGAATACAAATTTGTACAATCTTTAATATATTGAATTCAATAAAAACACATAGAAATTATATTATTTAACTAAAATTTATTTTAATTTACTAATATATTGAGTATATTGTCATTCACTAATGGTACATTTTCTACTGTCAAGTTCAACCAGCTAAACGCGAAGCTACTTCCAAAGGACCATGGTCAAAGAAACATGAAGAATTAGATGCTATAAAAAAAGGTATGGTATACCAATTTAATTCAATTTGTACAATTTAGATTATAAGAATAAAAATAAATAACTAATAATTTTTATATTCATTTAAATATTTGAAATAATTTTCATTCTGTTACAGCACCGTTGCAAAGTGATGACATTAGAGACTCAAATATTGGTTATAATTTTAACATGAATTCAGGTGCTTAATACAAATTCATATAATTTTATACTGGGCATTAGTTTTCCGAAATCAGTTTTTCAAAGTTAATTAAGATATTTTAATGAATTTATTATAATTTTTTTCATTAATTAATTGAATTGTTTTTCTTTTACAGTTAAACAAGTCAAACAAGTTGACACAAAAAAACTTGCAGAGGGTAACTATAATTAATTTTTTCTTTAATATTGCTATTAATTTTCAACTCAGAATTCAAAATATTGATTGATTACTAATGCTTTTTTTCACTTTTCAGAAATTGGATATTATGTATTATCTAAAATGGACAAAGTTTTGGAATTGCATTCATTTGAAATGCGAAAGGAAATCTACAGCTTGAGAGATAAAGTGGATCAACTTCTAATTTCACAAAATAAACAAAACAACGATGTCGTCAATGCTAAATCATTCACGGAAAAATATAATATGGAAATGCCAATAAAATCAATGGAAGATTTTGACAAATTAAACGATCTTCTGAAGAATAATGACGTTATCAAAGACTTTGTAAGTTAATTTAAAATTATAAACAAATTGTATTTATTCTTATTCAAATTTTATTATTTATACAAATTAATTTTATTTATTCAATATAATTTAGCAATAGTATCCATTTCTCAATCATTTATTTAAATATTTTATAAAAATAATTTTTAGTCTATATTTAAAGATTAAGGATAATTTCGTATTTGGAATTTATTTAGGAAATTGCATTTTGGTTTATATTTATTTAAAAATAAACAACAAACAATATAAGTAGTGATATTTAATATTTCATTTTTATTACAGGAAAATATCTTGTCAACTCTTTATAGTTTAAATGAAAGTGTGTCCAAAAATTTAACCACTATTTTAAAACATGTAATGATACGAGACATGGTATTAAAATTCACCGCAAAAAGACCTACAGATAAGAAACTAGCATTTTTATCAACAAATGTCTGTTTGAATATTTCAAGTATGTTTTATAATATAATCTATATTTTGTATGTAGTCATTGTTTTCATAAATTTATAACATACATTTTTAACATTATATTGGTTAAATCTAGTATTTTTAAATTTTATCTGAAAATTTTCAAGAATTAAATTAATTAAGTATACTTTATTTCAGCGTTCATGTTGAAGAAACATGGAAACAGCCTAAGCCAAAAAGATTTTGAAAAGGCTCTGTGTACAGTGATCCCAAACGCAAAAGATTGGGATGGTCAAAGGAAAATCCGGAACAAAGAAGAGAAAAAGAAGAACGAAGGAGAGGAGGACATTGAATAGAAAACCCCATGTGTAACAATTACAAATTTTATGTTTATGTTGGTAATGAGATTTTCATTTAAATTATTATAAAATGTTTATTTTAATTAATATTTTAATACAATTTAGTTTCTTTGTAATATAATTAACCAATTGTTGTTTGTTTCATTTTCAATAAATGAAATTTTTAGATAAATAATATTTTTTGTGTTTATTTATATAAAAAACTATTCCATAAAACATATATACATAGTTAATATAATACATAATTTATTTATTTGCATTTGTATAACATTAAATATTATTTTATGATCTTTAAATAATTAAATAAAATAAAAAGTTAAATAAAAAAAATAGTTGAAATATTAAATAAGCAGCTTATATTTAAATAAAAGGCTCTTAATAGATACTAACAAAATCCTTACGCGTTTATTACAAGGCATTATATAGAAACTTGTAAAAAACTTATGAGCGCCTTATAAATATAACTTATAAGTTCCTCACCATACGGAGCGTGGCGTGCCTTACGGGTTGCTTATGAGTCTTCCAAGCGAGGCCCTCGCCATTCAAATAGTTGAACTCATAAGTTCCTTTTAAATTACTAGAGAAAAATGTTACTTGGGTATAGGCCACGCATGGTTCTTAGATTTTTTACAAATTTCTCGAGATATTTCACCATCCCGAAACTTTTTCCCTACCCTCTATAAATATTACTCAGATTGATTATTTTTAGCTTAAAATGTCAATATGAATAATTTTTTACTGATTCAGTAAGAGCAAGGAAAGATCTAATTGTCACGTGGTGTTTGCGCAGTCGAAGACATTGTTTATGTCATAAATTACAACTTGTCAGATTTTTTTAGTTTTATGGAACTTTCATACAACAAAACTGTGAAAAATATGTATTTTTATTCTTGTTCATTTAGTTAGGATTAATTAATTTTTCCTTTTTTTCTGTTATCTTTATGTTTTTTAAGTAAACTATAATGTTCAAGTAGTTACCCTAATCTAAAAGTGCATATGAAATTCACTAATTTCAATATATTAGGTATGATTCAAAATGACTAATAAACGATGAATCATTTATGATGGATACATTTATTGTGAAACTAATATTATTATGTACAATGTCTGTATTTCATTCTGGATTACGGATTGAATATGTATATAAAGTCAGTAAAATATTTTTAATACAGCAGAATGTATTCATAACTTTTGAATTTATTTTTTTATTTTACAAGACACTAATTAATATGTTTTAATGTATTAAAATAAAACAACAAAAATTCGTCATCTGAAAATAGATTATTTAATGTAGTTTTACCCTGAAAAATGAATAAATAAATATAATATATTTATATTATTATACAATAATTATTAATACATAATTTCATTTCAAATTTTAATACATATATTTTTCGAAATATTATTTGACGTTCAAATAATAGTCCAATATAAATTTCTCCCGAAAAGGATAAAAATTGACAAGATTAAGTTTATCATTTGGACAATTTTTTATTATTATAAACATTAATGAAACAATTTTTAAAATTGAACTAAACTTTTTTTTAATAAAGTTTGCGACATTAAAAAATTGTCAAAATAAAAAATCTGTTTAGTTTTTTTAAACGAGCCTTTTTGAAAAAAACAAATATTTTTGATTGTTCAATTTTGAGTATAAAATTAGTGTAAATAAAGTTTTATAAGCAATTTGCCTATTAAAAATAATTATATCAAAAAGCTTCTCCGAAATGATGCAAAAATAAATCATAATTCAAAAATGCAATAAAATGTTTATTTTTGTCTAAAGTCAATATTTAATACATTTTTAATAAATTTAATTTTATTGCACGTACAAATTCTCTTTTATATACTTCAATTAAAATCTTTCAAATCTGTTTGGTAACTGGCATACAAATCTAAATTTCTCAAACTGCACAGAAACAATCTTTTTAATGTTTTCTAGTGATATGGAAACGTTTTCTGAATAACCATTAATTTTCCACAAAAGCTCAACA
This sequence comes from Idris sp. 1 HC-2018, assembly GCA_022817325.1. NCBI lineage: Eukaryota > Metazoa > Arthropoda > Insecta > Hymenoptera > Scelionidae > Idris > Idris sp. 1 HC-2018. Next base: position 16,189 of record JABFPM010001761.1, read on the forward strand.
CAAAAATCATCAATACTAAATGGTTCAGCTAATAACTTTCGAGCAAAACAAACGGTTTTATTATCAATATTTTGAAAATAAGACATTTCCACGAATGTATTTGGTTCTATTTCAATAAAACAATCATTGAAAACTCCACCTCTGCTGTATGTAGCATTTGTGAAAACATTTTTTCATAAATACACTTTTTATAGATCACGTTACCATTTAAGAAAAATTGTTCACTGAGACTAGAGCTTTTCATTTCCAAATTTTGAATGACTTGAGCTTTTCTTGAAAACAAATTTGAACAAAAATTTGGAACTTTTTCATTATTAATATTTTCATAATCACCCGTCTTTGAATTCAATTGATGTATATGTTTTAATGACATTTGAAGCTCAATACCTTTTGGACCATTAACAAAACCTTTAAAATTGCAAATATACGATTCATAAGGTATAGTTGACGTGTAACACAAAGGTCCAGTCATTCGTATACATTCAACAGCGTGAAGAGACAAATGGGTGTTACATCTCATTATACTAGGACCGAACAGGTCTTCAAAATACGCACAACAAGTTTCAATGTCTTCTTTAATTTTTTCTAAATCGCGCGAATCAATTTGGTGCGAAGATAATTTGAAAGTAGCGTTGATGAAAATTGCCAAATGTTTAAGTAATTCACAAGGCAAAAGGTCATTAAAAACTAATAGGCTGTAAAAAAGAAGTTTTTTTATCCGTTACTTGGATGCAGGGATTCCAAAAGGTCATTTATAATTTATATCAGATCTTGAGTGAGAAAGCCATTTTTTGTGTCCAAAATCAATTGAAAAACAGTTTTTGCGAAACCTAAAAACCAAGTATGAGTAGTATCAAAAGCGCATCCCCATAATTGGTCAAAATCTGAAAGCAAATTTAAAGCTGACTCTCCTTTAATACCTCGCAACTGCAATTTTGATTTTGTCTTTTTTGAAAGTTCAACATCTTTTTTGTGAGATTCATTCGTACGTGAAATAAGTTAATCAGATTTAGTTAGGAATCGCATCAAACCTTCTACAAATAAGCCTTGAATATAGCAATAAGAACATCCAAATAAAGAATTATATTGATACCTATTTTCCACGAGAACTCGAGCAGGCAAATCAGTACTGCAGATTGAAACTTTTATTGTAACATTTAACGTTGCACCTTTTACTGAACGAACATTAATTTGATGGCTCTCCAATTCTTGTATTTGATTTGTAAATATTATTAGATATAAACGCATTAATTGCGGCGAGGGTTCAGTTAGTTGTTATCATCACTCCCGTAATTAAAATAAGTGAAAATCGTACTTCTGGTGGCAGTTCGTTGATTACGACTTGCAGATTCCACATGCTTCTTTTTGATTTATGAAAAATTGGAGCTCCATCTACATTAAAGTTTAACGTAATAATACACCCGTATTTCTGAATCAAATTTTTGTACAATTTACCGCTACAAACATCACACATTACAGAACTATTAGTTTCTGTAATTTTTTTTGTTAATTTCTTGATATAATAATATATAATACATGCAATAGAAATATAAACTTAATTTTTTTTAGCTTTTCTTATGCCACCAAACGCGTAACGTTTGTTCGTAACAGGAAAATCGTTTGTAAAAATAAATATATCAAAAAGAATGTATAAATAAATAAATGTAAATATGCAGTTTACATTATTTTATCTACATTTTAATTTTTATTTGTAAATTGTAAATCAATAATAATAATCGAACAAAACGCAAAAGTAATTACACAATGATTTAAATCGCGCGTGCTCTTTGTGATGTGCTTGATCGTTCGTTGACAAGAGAAGATATAAAAATCAATTACGTAAAAACTACACGGTCAAAGTTATGACCGTTTGTTCAATTAAAATTATAAAGTACCATTAATATATCTATTCGAGTTTCATAATTTTCTTTGCATTTTCCCAGAAGTTATAACTGTTTTTATTCAACGGTCCATTTAACCTAATGTATTTTACTGATTTTCAAATTTCAATATCTTTTCAACTAAATGAAGGAAAATTCTGAAAAAAACAGGTATTACTTTTTCATTAAATAAAGCCTACTCACAAATTTGTGTTTAATTCTTTGCATCTTGAAAACGGCGATCTAATATTCTTAATTCAATTGTCAAATGTTCTAAATTTAAAATGTGGAAAGGGGCTTTCCATTTTTTTGAGTGGAAAGTCATACAGGGTGAATAAAAAGTCCCGGAACGGTCGAATATCTCGAGAAATACACATCGGATCGAAAAAAGGAAAAATACGTGTCAAATATTTTTAAAAAATCTATCCAATGATACTAAACTCGACCCCCAACCCCTACCCTCTAGGGGTGGGGCGGGGGGCAACTTAAAAATCTTAAATGGGAACCCCCATTTTTTATTGCAGATTCGGATTCCTCAGAAAATTCTACATAAGATACACCTACTAAAAAAGTAGTTTTGGCCAAAAATGGCCTAGTTATTGACCATAATGAAATAGGTAAAAATAGCTGAAAATAAGAATATCTCCAAAAATAAACATCGGATCAAAAATCTAAAAATAGACGTGTCGAATATTTTTTCAATACCTATCCAATGACACCACTTACAACCCCCCACCCTCACCCCCGGGGGCGGGG
>JABFPM010001762.1:0-18820 GCA_022817325.1 Idris sp. 1 HC-2018
AAAAAAAATGCCCTGAAAATTGATTTGTTTATAACATTGTTAATATTGTTTTTTATGTAAAATCACTTTATACCATTTATAAGTGTATCATTACCTATCATTTAAAAATAAATTTATTATAAAAAATTGATATTCAATTTTTAGGTTACGTTTCAGGAATTTTTACTCAAACAAACAAATATTGCTCCACTGTTTTTATAATATAAATCATTTTCACATACAAATAAATTTAACTATATTCTTGGACAGTCTATAAAAATAATATAAATATATTTAGATAATATTGGTATCCGAAAATTCTAATAATTTTACAAAAAACAATTTTGAAAACAAAAATTTTATATTATATAGAAAATCTTCAATAAAAATTGTTAAAAATTTTAACAGATAATGATCATACAAATTATAAAGCAAAAATTTTTTTTATCATTCGTATCCCGTGAAAAAATGCAATTTAAACAAAACGCGACTCAACATTGCGTCACCAATGTATGAGATTCTTCGAAACAAAAATTGAAAATATTATTATGTGATTCAACATAAACAAAATAAACTCATTGTTGTAAAAAATAATTTGTTTGCAATTCAAAATTATAATATTTATATCTTCCAATTGTAAATTTAATCGAAGTGATGTGTAAAATATTTTATGAAAAATTCATGATTGCTTTTTTTTAAAAAAATCAATAAAAAAAATTGTAAATAAAAATAATTGTATAATGATTTTTTTTCAGTCAGTAAAAAACTGCTTTCATTGGAGAAAATCAGATCAGATCTAAATAATCAGATTCATCGTGGCAATAATCGATATTCGAACATTTAATAAAGTCTTCTTGATAACAAACCTCCAATGCGTCCTGGTTTACGTAGCCTGATAAAACAGAAGGAAACTGATATTCATCAACTAAATAAGTTGTTAAATCAATCATAGATTTTAGGGACATTCGCAAACCCTCAGCAGTTTGATAAGTTAAAAACTCGGAAGGAAGTATTAATTTCTGGATTTTTAACATTTCCCAAGCATTTAATTTGTCCAGTGATGCCTGCAAAACCTGTACAAAAATTATATAGGATATTATGTAATAACACAAAGAGTGTTACTCGTTAGCTATACAAAAAACTACTATTTTTGCTACTCATCCTTAGGGATTTAGAAAAAACTAGACCTCACTGTCATATCGGAATTTCCTGGAATAAGGGCGTCTTTATAATCTTTACGATTAAATGCGTCAAACATCCTATTAATCCATTCGCAAAAATCAGCTGTTGCACCGGCGTAGTCAAGTTCAGAGTAATATTGCTTATGATAATTTAATTCATCTGCTACTGATTGACTGAAAATCTAATTGAAAGGTAGTAACAATAAAAAATTAATTAAGCATGTTCTCAAAAATATTGTAAAATTGATGTTTTTCAGAAATGTTATATCGAATTACTATAAAGTTTATGTTCCACAGTTACATTTATTTACTACTATGAATCTTATTGATGTTTTATTAACCTAATCTTTTTTTAAATAATTATTTTGAATAGTAAAACTGAAATCAAAAATTGAAAAGTTACCTGCGTAGCTAAGAATACTCGCATTTTGGTAGAAGTTGTCAAATTGAAATGATTATATGTCAACTTTGGACATTTAGGCTCAGGTAATACTCTATCTTTTTCATACATGGTTTGAATATAGAACCACCTGATAAAATCTCCTTTTGATACCATCTAATAGATTATATAAAATTATATTGATAATAGCCATAATATAGAGTGATAATATAAGCAATTTTATTTATTACAGTTGAAATATGTGTAATTTTATTTTCAGTACCTTTAAATCATGTTTTTCGAATCTGTTTCGTAAAGTTGGATGGAATCATCTAAATATTGTATGAATTGTAGAATATTGCTGGTAGAAGTTATTTTGTCTTCTTTAAATCCGTAAATTTTCAAATCCAAAGGGTAGCTCGTTATAAAAACACTTATTATCAAATCAGAACTCAAAACTAATTCTATCTCGTTAACAATTGTAAGTTTGTTATTCTGATGTCTAGGCACCATTTTGCATATAAAAAGTTGTTCCGATTTTTTTTCCTGTGAGTTAATTAAATGCCATGATTTAAGGAGATTTGCCTCCACTTCTTATTTCTTATTTCTAATAATAAAAAACACTTATATATTACATTTTATATTTAGAATTCATAATAATTTTTTTATAAATATGCTATTAATTAAGTTTATTATTTATAAATTATTATTATATTAAAATGATAATAACACTCAGGAAAAATCGCGTTGTTAAATTAACTGCATGTTCTTGGTTGAAGCATTTATAGTTAATACAAATGAAAATGTAGTAATTACTACTAGAATATCAGTTAACGTGACTATATTCACGTTAACTATATTTTCTAGTCAGTTTTATGGTTAACTCAATTTATGTAGAAGAATTGATTGAAAAAATGGTTTGTCAAAATCAAAACAATTGAAAAACTTAGTAACATTTTTCAATGGTGTGATAGTTTAAAATTAGATACAAATCATTCTTTGTAATGGATTTAAAATCATGAACTGATAAATGTTAATATACTGAAGATTCATTCATTAAATAAAATAATATTTTTATTGTTCGATTTAACATCTTTTTTTAAAAATATTTATGGGTACAGTCGTCCGCAGTTATGCCTGGTCTTATTCTTGGTTCCCATCTGTCAATAATAAGACCAGGCATAACTGCGGACGACTATACGTATTGAACAAAAATTTTGCTTCTACAACCTTCAAATACAAACTGTCACGTATGGTTAAGTTTACTACATTGCCGAGTTGACATTACTCAGTTAGAGATAAGTTATCCAAAAAACCAACTAAAATTTTATTGTAAAGGTTACCGATTTTTGTCTGAGTGAACTTAATATTGTTAACCCTTTGCTTCTTATTTTATCGATCTAAAAAACTTGTTTGATTTTACTCGATTAAATTTTGAAATTAAGTATCAAACAAAACTGAAAAATAAACACAATATTTGCATTTTATTTGTTATGATTGAAACCAATAAATAGATGTTATATTGCCTACATGAAATTACCCCTAAAATGAGTTTTCACTTGTTTATATTAATCTTTATTATGGTGTTTGAAAAAAGGTACTTTAATTGAATCACCTGAAATTATTTCGATTTGTAAAAAAAAGATTCTTGAACCAAAAAAAAAAATTTTTTTTGTAACAGAAAATTAAGAGTGCTATCGCCCGATAAAAATGTTGATTTTTACGAATTTGCACCAAAAAATGACATTAAAAATTTCAATACACTCTCAAAAATTATCCACTTGCCTCATACTAATAATCCTATTGCTGATTTTTATAAATTTCCACGCTCCTGAATCGGGTTCCATTCGTCTCAGTCGGATGACTCTGATCGATTTTATACTAATTTAGTTTAAACATAATATCACTTCCATTGTCAAGAACAGATTCCACTTGCGTCATTTAGAATTCTTCTTGCAACGTATTTGAATAGAATATCTACTTGCCGCGAGTGGAATCAATCTATTCTTTTTGCCTAACCTAATTTGCCAGAAAGTTCAGATTTTTGGTCAACGTTTGAAATAAATAGGTCCAATTTGATTGAATGTTAAAAAAGTTATGATCAGGCAAAATTTTTCCAAAATAATTCGATTTGTATCAAATCTTGTAAAAAAAATTGACATCTTATGTTTTACTACAATTCTATTTTTACTAACAAGCATTTTAAATGAAAAAATAAGTATTTTAAACTAATAAACCATGAAATTTGAAAACATTTCATAAAAATTGAATTATTTTGGGAAAACTTTGCACAACCATAACTTTTTTTAAATTAGAACCCTTTTTGTAGTACTTAATGTTTTTAAGTTTATCTATTATTTTTGGGTGAAAATTCGTAAAAATCCAAATTTAGATCGGTCGGTAGCACCCTTAAATTTCGGACACAATTTTTTATTGTTTTTATTCCGCACAAAAATCTTATTTTCCACTAATTGAAAGAATCTCGGATGAACCATTGAAAATTCAAAAATATTCCTTTTGAATCACCCTGATTTTGAAATAGCTAAAAAGTACATAGTACAGACTATCCCTAACTAAAACAATTTCTTTAAATTAAAATAATTAATTGTTTTTTGTAGAAAAATTCCAATTCCAAATCTTCCCCCTGTGGTAATACCCCAATTAACAGATGGGATGGTCCAACGTATGGCAACCACAGATGACAAAATTATTCAGAAAAGACAAGAGTCCCTACTGTCAACCCAAAAATTACCTGACAATGTAACTGTTGAATCAGAAAGCAGCGAAGCAGCAACTCTTTTAACCGACGCTGAACACATAGTTGCAGCTATGTTTCCCCATTTACAAAATGACAGGGCAAATAATGCAAATTTGCTGATCAATAACAATGTTTTAGTTAACAACAACAATTTAGAAACTGAAAGGTCACAACTGGGCAATAACTTATCTTGTTTCGGACACTCCATCATTTCGTCAGATTTTACCGTCAATACCACCAGCAACACGACCATCAGTAGCAATAACACTACTAGCAGTAATAGCAGCAGCAGCAGTACCAACAGTACTATTTGTGACAGCACAATTAGTTCCACGTCTAGTAATGTCAGTAATTCAATTTCTGTAAGCGACGACGTTTTGAGTTTTGGTACCACTACACACTCCTCGAGGATGTCTTCTATTGTCAGTTCTACCATAAGGAACAATGAAATACGTACAGGAGTAAATGCCAATAAAACTATTTACTTCAAAGAACATGATTATTGGGCCCAGATTTTGTACTACGAACAGAACTTAAGAATTGGAGAACCTTTCTTCTGCAAAACATCCAAAGTGATTGTTGATGGGTACACCAGTCCCATTTGTCCAGATAACGAAGAGCGTCTTTGTTTGGGCTCTTTTTCAAGCATCTACAGGACTTCTGTGATAGAAAATACTCGTCAACATATTGGCAAGGGTATTCACCTTATTCGGGTGTCAAATGGAATTATGCTTCAAAATTGTACTCACTCTGCAGTGTTCGTGCAGTCAGCGATATATAATTATTGGGAAAAGAATGAACCCAACACTGTGTGCAAACTGCCAGCTGGAGCAACCTTGAAAATCTTCGACTTTTTGATGTTCCAAAATCTGTTGACTGAGTGTATACAGCATGGATATGAAGCGGTTTATGAACTTGTCAAACTGTGTTCTATCAGGTAGAGCCCGATTTTGCAGTAATTTTAGCAATTATTTTAAACCTGTTCATCTAATCCAAATTCATTTAATTTTTGTTTTACTCATATTTTATGGTTAGCTTTATTACTCATGAATAAATATTGACAAAAATGCTTAAAAAAGTTATTGCATACAGTTTTTAATTATGATTAATTTTAGAAACTAATCATTTTAAAATATTTTTGGATTACCATCTATTAATATTCTTGATAATTGTAATTAATAATAAAAACAGCAAATTATTTAATGAAATAAATATAACTTAATTTTAACTTATTTAAAATAAACATTTCGAAAAATGTTCATGATATATTTACGTGACATAAATCATGTATTTTTTTAAAGTTTTATATTAGATATCTCTACAAAAGAAGCTAAATATGTTGGAAAAAAATTATCAGAATCTTATTTCAACTATAATTATAACTGTCTTAATAAACTAAACTAAACTAAACTGATTGTCTTAAAAAAACTGTTAATTTTGATTGTCTTTAACTCATTACACGGGAATTTTCTTGTAAAATAGAATATGTAAAATTAATGTTGAATTAAATTGTGTTTCAGAATTTCTTTTGTAAAAGGATGGGGAGAAAAGTATCACCGACAGGATGCCACAGCTACTCCTTGCTGGATAGAATTACACGTTCATGGAGCTTTGAAATGGATAGACGATGTTCTTCAACAAATGGATCGTCCAACTAATCGTATCAATTCTGTGACATAAAATATCTCTCTTTACAAAAATATTACTCAAGATATATACAATTCTAGAAAGAAATTTTTGCAAATAACTACATCATTTTCAAATGTATTTTTTTGATTATTATTATTTTGTTTTTTATTAAAATTAATATTGCAACTAGTAAAAATTCTAATGATGAAATGTCAACCATCAAATCATTAGATTTCTTAAATATAAAAATAAATAGCTAATTAGTTTGTAATATTAATTTATAGATATTTTTAAATAATATATTTATTGTATTAAAATTAATTTAATTTTATAAACAAAAAACTTGTATAATGTGTTGCACATTCGATATAGTATTTTTGATATTTAATTATACGAGTTTTATTTATTTATAAAATTTATGTGTAAAATTATTATTTATTAGATGTTTAAGTGATTACAATAAGTATAAATTTGGAAGGTTTTTATGATCCAAATAAAAGAAACAGATGCAGTGTAAAATATTTTTGTTTTCCAACGTCAAAAATTTGTTTATACCGTTTTTCTCTTATTAAAAATTAAAATACTGTAAAGTTTATATGTTTTGTAGATATGAAAAAAATGTCAATGTTTACTGAAACATTTAATGCAATTTTTTTTATTCTACAATAAATTTGAAAATAATATTTCTCCAACACTTAGGTATTTTGTTATCCAAAAATTGTATTCACTGTATATTTCTTCAGGTTCATGGAGGCATAGTTATCTTTAGAGACAAAAATTTTATACTTTATATTATTAATTATAATCATCGCAACTAAACAAAAACTAAAAGCGAACAGAAATTCTGTAATGAAAGATCATGTATAGAACTAGACAACGACTTGTTCTTAGTGAAAACGTTTATTAAACTCTGAAATTTATAATAGTGGTAGAATTGTTTCTTTTTCTTTGTTGCAGAATCACACATATATATAGGCTTTTGTAACAGCAACGTTTATGCAATGTTCGATGCGATGAAAGGCGACATTAGAAGTGTTTAAAACAGTTTTTGCATTTTGTAAAAAAGTAATTCTAAATAATTTATAAATAAATATAAAAATATTTTATCGAACATCATTTATAAACGCTATTGCCACCTTATGTAATTCTCTTATAGTAAACTTATATATTAAAGAGATAGTACAAATTTAAAATCACATCTATTAAATTTTACGCTTCATAGTTATAGTATAAAATATAAATATTATTAATTTAATGTAAAGAAGAAACGATTTGCTTTATTTAATATATGATATGATCGAAGTTTAGCGAAAAATTTATCATTAACTTTTAGAGTAGATCTTAACTCAGTAACATTAATAATATAAAGAGGTATTAAAATATATAGAAAGCTCGAAAAGATATACAAAACTTAACAAAACTTCGAAGTATGATGTTTCGTGCTCACAATACATACATAATATGCACATTTTGAGTAGTTTACCATACACTAATACATTCATTTTGTACATACGTCATGCATTTAACAGGATTAACATAATTGCTTTACTCGTTGGAAAATTTTGTTTTATAAATCAGTTTATAATTAATAACATTTTTTCACGTTTTAAAAGTATTTTTGAACATTCAAATTGCTTTTTAATATTTATGATTCTAACTGAATTAAATTTTAATAAAACAGTAAATTTATTCAAAAATTGAACTTATTTAAAAATATTGAATCATTTTTTGTCAATAAAATAAAATATGCATTTTACATTAAATATTTTGTCCATAATTTAATGAATGGGTTAAATTTAAAAGTATAAGACTTTGCTACCTAGTTTTTAATTTTTGTTTCTATTGAATATATTAATGAAAATATATAGGTAAAAATTGCCAACGATTATAACAATTAAAAATTAATTGTGCAACAACGTGCCAAAGCAGAATCTTGAGTATTTTATGAAGTCTCATGACCAAGTAAAACAAGAGTGTCACGTTGTTTAATTAATATTTTATTGCTAATTTGAAAACATTGATGTTGCAAAATGTATACTAATACTATTGCAACTTATCTTAGCTTCCTGCAAAATACATTCTTAAAATCTATGTTTATCTTTATAAAATTGAGTATATTTAACATTTTCCGTATTCTATTATGTCTAAGTACTTAAATTTATTCAAAGACGGTATCTATATTTTTGTGGATTTCAGAATAAATGAAAGCTGTAAAAATGTGTTTTTTTTAACGAATTATAAATGTTTTTTTAAGTTATTGTGCATTAAACACCAGAAGTGCATCAAATCATAGTCAATTATGTTTCATAGTGCAATGCAATTTATTTTTCATTGTACAATTATTTTTAATATACATATATTAGGACGAAAAGACATAGTTATTTTCTGTTCACCCTAATTCACACACATTAAATGAATGTTATATTTTTTTTATTTTATATGCATATACGTTTTTTACGCTTCCAGTGTTTATAATATTAATAATGAAGAGCTACTTTAAATAGTAGCAGTCGGCAGTGCTCAATAAAATCTCTTTCAATATTTGTACACATAATAATATAAAATAATTTTACTGACAAACAATTAGCAAATCAAATTCAATTCCTGAAAATGCTTTTTTTACTTCATTATTATTATTTTTTTTTTTTTTCGTAAGGACGGTAATAAAGTGATGTTATTTTTTTGAAGTGTGTATAACATCTAAAAAAATACATTTTTCATTGAAAATGATTGTTTTACAAAAATTTAGTGGCACGTGTTAAACACAAATTTATTTTGTGCATTAAATAGGTGTGCGCATTTTCGAGTTTAAAAAATCAATCTTTGGCTTATTTCATGGTTACATTCATACTTGTGTATTATAAAAATTATACAATAGTTAAGTAGATATATATTTAATGGTAAATAAGCTAAAGAATATTTCGTTCAGGAGTAAAAAATAACAGTTAACGATTTATGAATACTAATTCAGAGCAAAAGTGTTAATGTACAATTATTGTTAGGACAAAAATTTGGCTGAACACTGCAAATGCAAGTGTCTCAATTTGAGACACTTTTGATACTGAGACACAAAAAATGTCTCAAAATTGTTGCCTTTTAGGTTATTTTGAAACATTTTTAGTGTCTCAATAGCAAAAGTGTCTCCAATTGAGATAATTGTTTTTGCAGTGAATTTATTAATAAAATCTTACACACGTATGAAGAAAAATTTACAAAAATTATCTTACAGTAATAAATTATTGATATATAAATAATATATAATCTTTTACGTCTTAAAGTTTCGTGATCACAATTGCATTAGATTAAAAGTTAAAAGTATTAATTAATGCCTTGTCTTAAAATCAAAATTTATTGAATTTTTCTTATACTTTTATAATTTGCTTGAAAATATTATTTCTCACAATAAACTTTTCAAATAAACAATTTCCTTTACTTGTTCTTAATTTTTATTAAATTAAATATTTAGTTTTTAAAATTATTAAAAATGTGAAAATTTATGATTTCTTTGATCTTTAAGAAATGAACATTTCAAGTGTGAAATATTTACTTGACAGTTTGGTGATAAAGTAAGATTCGTGTCTTATCATAATAATGTTCTTTTCTAAATTATAAGAAAACAAGACTACGTGTTTTATCATCAATAATCTAGTGAATATTTTTAAATTTTGATTGTTCAGAAAAGGTCAATATATAAAAACCCGAAAAAAGTCATTTAAATTTAAGCAAATTGTGCTAATCTGATTCTTTGTTTTGTTTTAGATGAATTAAGCATATTTAATGTAATTATTTGTGAAGTTGTTGACTTAAATTTAAATAGATAAAAAGTGACTGTAAAACAGGTATTTGAATATTTATCGAACATTCAGTTTATGAAAACTAATTATAGCAAAATTATATTTTACAAATGGTCATTGTTGGTCTTGTTTAATGTATATATGTACAAAACAAAAAAATTAGTAGATATAATTAAAAATAATTTTTACGGATTTATGAAAATTAATAAATATTTTGTTGTATTACAAAAAGATAGATCTTGAAGTCAGTTATATGATAAATATATATATTTTTTTATAATATATAGGATTCCTTCATTATTTGATATTAATTTGTTAATTAAATGTATATACTTTTTTTATGTTTATACAAATGGCTATTTTTGTATTCTGTGAAATTGTAGAATAAAATGCAAAATTAAAGTTTTCATTGATTTTGTTCAAACTTTGAAGTGCATACTTTGTCATTCGTATAAATATATAACTTTTTGATTATTTTATAAATAAATTATGAATAAATACGTAAAGGAATTTGTTATTCAAAAAAATGTATGTGGAAACAGCATATTGATTATTGTTGCAACAGTGTAGACTCTTCAATTGCAAAAATATTGAAACTTAAAAATGAAAAAAGTTGTAGAAATCACATAATACAAATAACAGTCTTAGTTTGGTAAAAAATTAATTATAGTTTATTCAATGAAAGTCAATTCATTTATTATGCAATTCAATTTTTTAGATTTTATTTGTTTCATTAAAATAAAATTTGTATATTTTTAAAATTCCCCTTTTTGTTTAAAAAAGAAGTATCCAGATTAAAACCTTAGTAGTTGCTGCCAAAGCTTTTCTTGGGTACTCTGTTACTAATTTTAGTTGCTTTATTTTATTTACATAATGTATTAAATTTATTTTTGTCATTGAATAAACTAATATTTACAATAAAATATAAGTGTATAAATTATCATTCATTCTGCTTTTTAGATAAAATGTCTTACTTTCAGTATAAAATACAATATTTAAATTGAATTTAACTTTTAGACAATTTATATTATTTTTGTTTCAAATTTAATAATGATTTGAACAATTTATTTTTGTACCTGAATTTATACTTTATATTTCATTTTAGTTTGTCTGACATAAGATGATTTATTCTAAGTACAACATCTTCATTTTACTAAGTTAGTCTTTATTATTATATTTTTGTCTGTTTTGTTAAATTCAGTCACTTAACATCACCGACATCGGATTATCTGTATACAGTTACAAACAGATAATTTCAGTATAAAGCATAATTAAATTGGAAGAACATTATAACAAATACATAACATTGTATTATATTTATATGTACCAATAATAAAATATTAAATATATCGTTGGATTAATCGAAAACTATCTTTCTTAGATTTGGTTTAATGTTTATACAAATATACAGTATTTTCTAAGACGATTCGCAGACTTTGAAATATTTTAATCTCTGTTCTACTATTGGTCCAAAATATTTCAGTGCACAATAGCTTTTTTATTGACAATAAATATCAACTTTTTTTTTCAATTACAAGTTTAAGGTTTTTATATCATCCTTTTCAAGCTACTCATTTCACTAAATATATATATTTTAACATCATGAAGTCTTCGAGGAAATAAATTTGTGTACGTTTTATTAAGAACAAATTTAAATCAATTATTAGTAAAATGTTCAACATCACTATTCAAATTTATCTACATTTCTTAGAGCACGATTTTTTAAAGTTTTTAGACACAAAATTTAGAAAAATATTTCCCCACAGGACTTCATACACTGAAAAAAAGTAATTTAAAAAATGGCATGCTCAAAAGTGAATTATATTTGGGAATTCACATTTTTGCTGTGAAAATTTCAAGGCAAAAATAGCGTTATTAAATTCCTCACTATACACCAATGGTAAATTTGACGCTTCAAGCTCCACTGCTATATTGATTAACACATGTGTTCCATAAAAGACCTAGACTACTATCCATGTTAGGTCTCCGAGATGACTACTTTTAAATCTTTTATGGAAAAGATTGGACAATTAATATGGGAATATAGGGCTTGAAGTTTTTAATTCAACATTAAAGTGTTAAATGAGGACTAACTAATTATAGTCGGATATTGAAAGTTTACCGTCCTCTCAGTGGATATTTATAATAAATGTATATAAAAAATTAAAACATTTATGAGTATTTATTTTATATTTTATATTTATCAGATTACGTGTATTTTAAATTGTATAGGTTTTATTTATAGACTGAACTTTAAAATAGAAATATTGTAAAATTATTTAAAAAATGTTTAATGTTATAAAATATTAAAATAAAAGTGCTGTAATTAATATAATAATACTTTCCATGGTCCGAATCGGAGCCTCTCTGCCGAGTTGTCAACTTTACCCTCGTCACAATGGCTTCGTTTCGGGTCTTGGTACGTTATGTACTATAAATACATACCAGATGAGTTTTACATTATTACTTAGATAATTTTTTGATTAATTTAAAAATAATTCTATGAACAATTAAGTACAAACCAACCAAGCTTACTAGGTTTAAAATTATAAGTTTTTACATATTTTTTTCTTATGGATTTACTGTAGAAGAAGTTTTTTTTTACTAAAAACAAAATCTACATAAGCTGTTTGATAAAAATAAATATTTTACAGATTTAGCTAATTTTGTATTATTTTAAAGTGCAAAATCTTGTTCATAATAGATATTAAATATTAGGTTTTAATTAGTTTTATTCTTTGCAAAAGTAGAATAGTGCATATTATAAGTGGGCCCAGTTTTATTGTTTAATTGTTTCAAAATTGCATAAATTGTACATGTATATTGTTCATTTTGTTTTTCAAAAATGATTTATTTTGAAATCAAAAAATCTATGATAAAATTGGTATTCACTGTTAAAATGTGTATATCTTCTTTTTTCTTAAAACAAGTTATAAAAACATCATCGATCCAGTGATTAATTTGGCAATATTGTACTAAGCTTCTTGCAATAAGTTTTTTTTAACTATGTGTAAAATATTAGCTGATTTTAAATAATATCAATCTAGACTTAAACTAAAAATATCTAATTGTTAAAAAAAAATGTTTTTTTTTGTTTACAAAAATTTTTTTTCGTTTTACTACTTTGTTAGTTGTTACAATTTTTGTAAAGAATTTCAGTGCAAGGTTTTGGCTATGACCTAAATCAAACTGAATAATTTTGATTGTAAATGTACTAATGCAAATATACCTGACTTATTTAAAAAAATAAAGAAAAAAAAGTTAAATATATATAAATCCACTTTCGAATTAGTATAAAAGAGATATCTGAAAATTTTCTGCGACTGTAGCTCATTTCATATTTTTAATTTGAAACTTATATTAATTAATATCAAATATTTTTTTAACGATGAAATAAAAAAGAAGCAAATGACATATAAAAAGTGATCCATTATTATTTAACCAATAACTGTATATTTTTAATAATAAATAGATTTTTTTCACTTGAAAATATAGATAGAGATTTTCTGATATATAATTTATTTTGTAGGTCAGCTAATAATGCTCAAACAGATAATATTTTAAAGAGTATTATGAACTACCATTAGCAACAAAATTATACCATTATCCAGAAAATTTGAATTTTTTTACATAATGTACTGAAACATTTTAAAATGTAATCATTTTATTGTAACAGACTTGTCATGAATTTGTACATTAAAAAAGATTTTAAAGGAGTTCGCAAAATTCTAAAATGAGACAATTTTAAATACTTTGAATATGAACATTTATTTCGACTTTTGTTGATAGTAATTTATTAGGTAAAAAAATCAATATGAAATATATTTGCATTAAAGAAATATACCAATTAGTGGTAGTTTTTGTATTTAAAAATAATTTTAATTTGTTAATCGTTTACAATTTATTATTATCTGGCAAATTAATATTTTGTATTTAAATAATTATATTTAAATTTTACTTTTATTTTCTTTGTACACAGAATTAAATCTTCATATCAATTATTTTTTAAATTTTATTTATAGTTTTTCTTTTTAAAAATTTTATTTTAAAACTTTTCACTTGAACATTTATTATCTAGAATAAATCTTGTAGACAAGTATAGAAATTCAAATTATAAATAAATTTAATAGAGTTCATCATTGAAATAATGATTGTTAGAATATCAGGCTTTTAATTATTTTTATGTTAAAAAAAATTAACAATGTTTGTTAATAGTTAAGGCTTGTTGGATAAAGTTTTGTGTAAATAGTATAAGTTTAAGCTTTACAATATAATGCGAGTTTACAGTTTATCCGAAGACAGAATATATATATATATTATTACTAATACCAATGTAAATTACTAATTACATTCGTTTTTAAGAAAGTCACTTATGTTTTCCTTGCAACATTTTCAGTTTTTGTATTTGCACAATAGAGAATTAAATAATAATTTTTCGCTTTTCGATGGTGTAATTGTTTTATAAATAAAAAGAAAAGAGGTTCTTATACATGTTATCTAAGATTGGCACATATAATCATTTATGTATATAATGTTTCCATATTCACTCCCACTCGTATTATATATCATTATAATTCATATTAACCACAGAATTATATTTTGTACATTAATTCGTCTATGCTTAGACAATAAATGTACTATTTCTTTTGTTGTATATGGCAGCAATATATTTTTATATTTTATTGCAAATGTAATTTTTAATTTTTTGCATCAATTACACAGGCCAATAAACAAAGACTTTTAGTTTGGCGCAGATCATCCAAATAACTTTTTCAATAACTTTTGAGCTTCTGAAAATGCTCGTAAAATCTGTTTGTCTCTATCAGCTTTTATTTCTGATTTATTGAGCTCTAAAGTTTCCAAAAACGCTGCTTTACGCAATTTTTAACAACAATTATCTTCAGTTGTAGATAGCATAATAGATTTTTCAGATATACCAGAATCTCTGAAATGTAAAAATAATAAATCAAAAAGGGTATGAAAAATGCAACAAAAACTAGTATTATTACATAAAAATAAAAAATCGCCTTTACACATCTAGAAAGTAAGTGTACAAGAATTTAATAAATTTATCGTCATTCTCATAAAAAAACTTTTTTCCTATTATGCTTTCTTTAAAAAGATATTTACCTCTGAAATAATCAAAAAAGTTGTCAGAACAATCTGCATTAAAATGTATGTTGGCCTGTTTTATCAGCAAATTTTCAAATTCTCATATCAAATAATTTCAATAAAAAAAGTTTTTGTTTAATACATTTAGAAAAAACTCGAAAATTATTGTGATGGTGAAATTCATCACTTTATTTTATTTATCTTTATATAATCGTTTCAATTGTATTATTTTTAATTTCAAAGCAGCTTTAAGTAAAATTCCTATACTTGTAATAACTGAACTTTCCGTTTCACTTTTCTTATGTCAATGCATAATTTGTAACTAACAATTTCTTTATTTCGTTTATTTTCTACTTATTTTACACACAAATATTTTTTTGATTCAGCCCGTTCTTTTGCAGGACATCAACACTCATTTTAGACATTTTGTTTTTTTTAATCCTTTTTTCTAATCTAAAAACACTGATAAAGACTTTCAGTTTGTTATCCTTATTATAATATCTGCACATTCTAACATCGTTTTGCGAAGATGTATTATTTCATTATTATAATAAATATAGAAATTTATAAAAGATAAAAGGATCAAGTATAATATAAGACCTTTTATAATGATATTATTACATTATTTAAGTAGACTTTTCAACTTGTCAAAGAATTAGCTTTGTCATCATTATGATGAATTCGTGTCATTAGATTCATCGAAAACTTTACCTACTAGACATTCATCCAATTTCATGTTTTGTAATTTCATTTGAATCAATTTTTTACATTAAAAATATGTAAATAAAATCAAGAGTTATTTTAGTAAGAATTTTATAAATTATTTGAATAACGCAGAATATATTACATACAAATTACAAAATACTAAAAGATATTTCAAAGTCTGTCAAAAAATATGTATAAAATCATTTTATCAATGTTGCTTGATATTTTATTATATTTTCTTTAAATTAAAAGAACATGATGTTTTAAAATATTTTAAGATTCGATACATTTAAAATATTATAAAATGGACGTTAAAATGTTATTAAGTTCATAAAATGAAAAAGAAAAATGCTTTTTCTCTAAATGTAAGTATGTTTACATTAAATTTGTGAATAAATATTTGTTAAAAAGAAGTTATCGCCTTTTTAATAATTTTTATCATTTCATTATTGAAAAAATCAAAATAAAAGATAAAGATTATAATAAGTGCGTCTTAATTATACCTTTTCTGAAATTCTCATTAAAAATGTCTGTGTTTATGATTTTCTTTGGAAAATCATAATTAGAATTTTTTATCATACGAAATTGTGTTTATCCAAACAGTTTTTATTGATTATAGTTATCACAGATCGAAAATTGTGTCTCATTGTAAAATTTTAGTATATAATACAAAAAAGGTTTAATAATCGCACGTTATTATTATTTGTTGACAGTCTAAAATTTTAATAACTTCTACAAAATACTTTTTATTACTGCGATACTGAAAATTTTTAACTTAAATTATTAATCATGCATTTAAAATAATATTTCAAATAAGAGAAATTAAATTAAAATTCTTATCAAATCGAATAATTTTTCTTTGTTTTGTGTGCAGCTTTTGCACATAATTATAATTTATTTTTCTTCCAAATAAAATTTGAATTTAACTTTGAATCCTGCAAAAATAAGTGTCTTTTTTAAAGACAAAAAGGGATTTATTTTTGCACAATCGAGTGCACATTCGAGTGCACATTAATTAATAAAAATGATAAACTTTGTACATAAATCTCGACTAATCTAAATTAGAATATTCTATATAAGATTTCATAATTTTGATTAATGCATGAGAATCTGAAAATGAATAATTATAATCACATCTGACAAATCATTTTAATCTCGAGCAGCTATTGGCTCAAAAGTTTGGGTATTTGAATCTATTTGCATGCCAACAAGATAATATAAAATTTGCATTGATAGCCTTCCGTCTCGTTACAGTTACTGCGTTGATATTTATCTTACAGTAAATGCATATTAAATACACATTCGAATCTTCTTAAATATTACACATTTTTTGTTACTCTTGCAAATCTTGTTTGTTTCTCAATTCTAAAGCTTAACGCAGCTATCGTAGAGTTACAAAAGAAAGTAAGTTCACTGAAAGCTCCTTTTATCTACTATATTATTTTGTTCTGCTCAGTTTTGTAGCAAAGGAATTAGTACTATAATGTGAAAACGCGCAATTGTTACAACGAGCAGATAAAAAAAGCTTTGAGATTGAGTTAATACTTCAGTACATTTGAAAATTAAACAAAAAAAGTCAAGTTAGGCCTCCTCGGTGTGTGAACCCTGAGAACTGCGCTTGTTCTTGTGGTTGCCATGATGATGTTGATGAGTATGTTGCTGTTGTTGCTCCATAAGCGTATCGGTTTCGGGATGATTTTGGTGACCTACCAAAAGGTCTAATGTATCTCTTGGTACACTGGACTGATTAGACCCTGGCGCAGGCACAGGGGTTGCTGCCACTGGAGAATCACTCGGCAACGGAACACAGTGGAGAACATAACATCTTACTCCAGCGAGAATTATACCTGTGAGATAATCATTCCATTAATTTGCATCCAGTATCAGATAACATGGTTCAATATCTTGCAAAACTTTTTAACATTTTTAATACATACAAAACTGAATTCATTGTATGTAAAAATGTGTAGATATTTCAACTCTGCTTAAAGTTTTTTGCTTGAAGTTTGGATAATAATTCAAATTGGCATGTGATGTAAGAAAAAAAGTAAATCAAAAATAAACATGAAATTCAATGCAACTCAAAGTTTTTGTGAACAGTGTTAGAATTTAATTTATAAATATATTCATTACAAGTTATAAACAGTAGTTCGTAATAATAACTTGAGTATTTTTTGTTATTGAGATTTTGATAAATGACAGAAAGTAAGTAGAATTTTGTAAAGAATGCATAATCAACAAAACTAAAGAACTATTTATTAGATAGATGCGTTACTTAAATATTTATTAGTATATATTGTGACTTTGTTTAAAAGAAGAGCAGAAAACAGCCGAAAAAAGTTCAATTTTTTGTTTAACTTAACTTAAATTTTGTTGTTTAACTTATCATCTGATGACAAAGTATGTATCAATCAAAGCTTGTTAAAAATGCACAATAGATACATTTGCTATCTACACATGCGCAGTAGATATCAATATTGCTAGAATAGAGGACCAGTTGTGTACCACTTTAAGACAGCTTATATCTATCAAATTTTCGAGTACATTGTTAATTTATTGTCGTAGAATAACGTGAAAAATTTTAGAAGAAAAAAATCAACGATTTTCTAAGATTTTACAACTTATTGAAGGACAGCGGTGTCAAAAAGAGGTAGTCCTATTTAAACATGTAAAGCAGATACTTTTTCAATGACATGCGCAATACTTCTTAATGTTAAATAGACTTAATTAGCTTTGATCTTGCTGCACATATTAAAGTTGAAAGAAAATGGAATATTTTTTTTCTAATTGCATTGAAGGTATGTTTTTGCAGACAAATGACTGAATACAAAGTCAAAATTTGCCCTATTTTTGAACATATGATGAAAGTGATTCAAGTAAGCCAGATTAAATGGAGGCTTTTCAATGCACTTATTTAAAAAATATAGAGTACGACTTAAATCAAAAGTAAATGACAAATGAGGCGAAGCCGAGGGCTGATGAAAACTATTCATTTTTGGATCTAGTTGCATGATATATTATTGTTTCGGTTATAAATGTATGTGAATTTATATATGTCGTAGGCATTTAGAAGAATCAGGCAGTTATAAGAATTATCATTGATTTTATTATTTTTCTTTCAATTGCCTGAAAATTTTAGGCAGTTAGCTAACTGCCTAGGCAGTTAGCTAACTGCCTAGGAAGTTAGCTAACTGCCGGATCAGTGTTAGGCCGTTACAAGAATGACATTGTTTCATAGATGGCGTTTCATTTATCATTTATTACAGCAAGCCCCGCTCAAATG
>JABFPM010001763.1:8615-18820 GCA_022817325.1 Idris sp. 1 HC-2018
AAAAAAAAAAAAAAAAAGAAATAAAATAACCTGTGATGCCAATTATCAGTCTTCTTGTGCTTAAATATTGTTAAATTAAATTATTTATAATATAATAATTGTTAATCTAAAAAGAGTATAAGTATACATATAAAAATAGTTGTTTGTTCGGAATAGATTTACAAAAACGAAATTTTCCTGTGTAAACTGCAATAAAATGAGTCTCGCATAATTATTTCAACAATTTCTATTTATTACAAGTTAAATACAAATGAAAAATAAATTTAGATTAATTTTACATGATATTTTTCACCGAAACATATAAATTATTATCAAATGTTATATTTTATTCTATGTATTCTATTTACGAACAAATAAGTTATATTTTAAATAAAAACTTTCATCTACATACTGTTTATTCAATGCTTTCATGCCCTATTTTTTTCTTATACAGTAATTCTACTCATTTTAAGTTGCTTGTAATTTGTATTTTTTAAGTTAATAAATATGTTTTTATCTTTCTTTATTTATTTCGAACTCTGTTTTTGTTTTCATTTTTCTACAGCAATTATTTATAATTGTTATTAATTAATGTATTTAGTAAGATGAATTACGCGTCACAGCACTTATTTTAGATGAAAAATTCGAACGTATTCTTATAAAAAATCGTATAAAAATTGTCGATCGCGAAACGTTTTTCTTAAATTGGCAAATACTTACAATTTTAAAAAATTAAACACAGAAATGCTTGTAAAATAACAACAATAAGATTGATTTGGGTTCTTGTTATTGTTTGCAATCTCATTATTAAGACTGTCTGTTTAAGTTTATTCTGTTTAATCTTGTTTTCTTTTAATTAATTGATTTTACTTTTTAATACAGAAATGAAACGATAAATGGGGTGATAGTAATAAAACATAAAATTAAAAAAAAAAGTTAGTCAAATTTCCAGATTTTATGAAATAATCTCTAAGTAAAAGAATTAATTGTATCTATATAAAAAATTATGAGATTGTAAAAGTGCAAATTTGTCCGAACGTAACTAAATGCACAGTAATACCACAGGAATAGTCATTAAACAAATTATTCAGAATCACGATTAAGGATTTTCTTCCGCGTCTTCGAATTGACCAGCCTCAATGTCCATCACTTCATCTGCTGTGTTTCCATTACTGCTCGTTTCTGCTTGTTCTGTAAATTATTATTTTAGTATTGATAACATACGAAAAAGTATTGTTAAAAATCACATTTTTATAATTTTGTGAAAACCAAAAAAAAAACCTGTTAGAAACTTCTTTTTAATTATTAATAAAAATATATTATTATAATATATTTTTATATATTAGCAGTTATATAACAATTTTAAAAACAATTAGCAACTTTACCATGATATTTGTTTAAACAAATGAACAAAAACTATGATGGACTTAGATCTCTTTTAACAACAAACAACTTTAACCAAGACAGTTAATAATAAAGTCTAGAAACTGTTAAGAAAATTATTATTTACATTCTCTTATATATTATAAGAGCTGAGGTTGAAAATCTTGATAAAACTTATCATTTTTTTCATTATATAATAAGTTTTTTATGATATCGTTTGAAAAAGATGAAAATTACTATGTGACTTAGGTCTCTTTCAACAATAAACGTTACATTTACCAGTTGGAAAAATGTAAGATGTGCCATCTGCAGGTTGATTGTACCCAAACTCGTCTTCCTCCGCATCTTCATAAATATCTTCTTCTGCAAAAATAAAAAGTTATTTTATCAAATTTCTGATTTAAAGTTTGTATAAGTTTGTACTAAAAATGAATTTACCATCCGATAAACTTTCTTGTTCAGGATCTGGATGTAAAGCCTGACATTCGTTCATTGCTTTGAACATTGCTTCCAAACTACTGACATTGTCAGGACAAAACCTCAACTCAGTGACGGTTTCTTCAAAGGAATCTTCGTCATTATTTTCAGGTGCAGTTGGTGGTGTTATAGATTCATCTGATTTTGAAAATGAATAAGTATCAACATTTGAGCAATTATTAATTTCAAATTAACTAATGAAATGTGTTGACATAAATGAAATGAGTACCTTGGAAATCTACTTTCGAGTCAATCATTACATATAAACACTCCTTTGTATAAACTGATGTGTCTCGACTAATAGCATGAAGTGCTATGTTAGGATAATTGAGAGAGATACCTTTGCCTGTATCTCCGTTAATCCAAGACAGTACACTAGACAAATGAAATGTGAACTTGTAGATGAGGCATGTTAGAAGCGAAAATGAAATTTAATACAAGTATTTATAAGATACTTTTGTAGTACAGTTTTAAGCTAAGTACTCTTTATGTAAATGAGCTTATAGTACAAACTATTTGTAGTTTCATAATAAACTTTTTATGTAATTTTCCAATTTAAGTTTAAGTGCAATACAATTTTCAAATTTACTTTTAACTTTTCATAAATTGTCTATAGTTTTTTTTCAGGAAGTCATAATAATGTTTCAGCACATTTTTTAGGTACAAAAAAATATTGACAATTTACTTAAATGTACGACCTTAATTATTTGAAAATTATTTTTAAATATAAAAATTCAAGTTCATTTTTAAAGTAGAAAGTGTTTGGGAATCTAATAAAATACGTTTAAAATTTATAATTAAATTTGATTGAAATATAAGATTTACAAAATTACCTTTCTGTAATATACATTATTCCTTTTCCTACTTCCCTATTATTAATATACAACGTCGTATTTTGTTCTTCGTGGCGTATACCATCTTGAGGTACGAGAAAATTACTAAGACCTACCATCCTGAAATCTGAAAATAGAAAAAATAAAATTAAACAAAAAATTATAACATACTATTCGAATTTGTTGTAAAGCAATTGTGAATTTTTATTAAAAATAAAATGACATTTTTAAAATGTATCAAATCTTTTACAGATACTTCAAAAATACTAATTTTACACAAATTTTGTCGTTTTTCAAAAAAAGATTGTACATTGTAAGTAATACTTACTAAATCTTCTAGTTCTTCAATATCCCAAGTGTCCTATAATAAAAAACAAAACATTGATTACAAATGACAAGAAAATATATTACAATATAACATAGATAATATGAAATATGATTAATTGTGTGTAAAATTAACTGAAATATCAAATTGAAAAAAACGTAAAAGTGTGCTAAACGTAAAACACAAAATGTAATCGAACTGTTAACCCTAAATGCGAAATTGGAAAATAAAACTTTCAAGATTTTCACAAGTGAATAATTATGAGAAGAATAATAAAAAAGTTTGAAATCGGTTAAAATTGTATGCATAATTGTTGTGAATGTATTAAGAATAGATTTGTTACTTTTATTTCAATCCTTGGACGATCACTGTTCACAATATAATGATTATTTATACGATTGATAGTCGAGAACTCGAGAATGTCTGCAATTTAGAAGTAAACCATAGCGCCTCCTATGTTGCAATTTTTAACTCACACAGGAAATTGCGTAATTCGCAAATTTTTTAAAACTGCAACGGTTACAACTTAAAAGATATTATTTAAGTTTTTTTTATATTTCTTTCTATGAATATTATATTTTTAGAATATTTAAATTATTTTATGAAGATTTTTTTTCTTAAAAATTATTTAAATATATTAATAAAAAGTAATTATTGTATTCAGTTGTTCTTTACGTTTTATATCAATTTATTTATAGAATTTTTATTGGACAATTTTTTTAGTAAATAAACGTGAGCAGCCATCTTTAGTTTCTTACTGGAGAAAAAACATATAGCACATTACACAACGAGAAAAAAACGAGTTTTAGGTTGGTATCCCTTCGGGCTACCAACTATCAACTCTTTTGAGTTATGTACGATGTTTTTCCTTAAGAAAAAATAAAATATGTTGATGTTCCCTCGGCTTCACCTCGGGTACCAACATATTTTATTTTTGAGTGAGAAAAATTATTTTTAGTTTATATCTCTTTTAGAAGTATTAAAACAAGAGTAACAGACATAATATTGCAATTAAGGGTACTAAAACTTGCAGAATTTTAACTAAATTTAAAAAATAATATTTTCATTTGAATTAAATAAAACACTGATAATCAGCAAAAATTTGTTTATTTTTGGGATTTTAGGGGAAAAAAATTAATTTCTACATTTTTTTATTAGGAAATAAAGTGTATGAAAAAAGGTTTTTTCATATATAAAAATTGATTTATTTCACCATTAAAAGTTTGAAAAGACATATTTGTAATTGTAGGGATGATACAAAACTAAACAAAACATTTACAGAAAATTTGAAGCAATACATTTTTAGCCACACTAAAAAACCATATAAAAGGCGTCTCTACAACAATTAAGCATTTATAATCGACAATTATTATTGTAATTCAAATGACAAACATGTTAATGAAAAATTTTATACATGTCTCATATGTAACAAATTGTTTATAAATCGTATCAAATTAAAAATACACAGACGTATTCATGCACTAAACATTGACGGAATCACAAGACACGTAAAAGTACTTTTAATTTGAAATTGTTTATTGTTATTTTGTAAATTCAGTTTTTAAAGTTGAATAAAAATCAAATTAAAAAAATAGCTGATATTTTACAAATAATTTAATTCGAAAAAAAGTACTTTTATAAATATTTTTATTTTAATTGAATAGTTTTATTAACTATTAAATGTACATATTTAAAACTATTTATGAAAATTTCATTTGGTTTGCAATGTAAACATCAACAAATCGCTTCCGCTTAAATTAAATTGTGCGCCTTTAAACTCTTTAAATCTGCGCAACCTAACCTCAAATGTCTTAGTTCACATGAAAGTATCCAAGTAGTCATTCGATACTCCCCGATAACTCATAAAAACGTTCGATGTCATCTTTCATCACAATAAATCGAATTTACCGAAAACATTGGATCAGAGAAGTACAAAAATGAAGAATACCACATCAGCAAGTAACCAAGAATTATGAAAATTATTTATTTTAACATTAACAAAAGAACAAACTACTCCTATCATTACTTATAAATATAATTTTCTGCACTGACAATATTTTTAAGTCATTCATTGTTTAGACATACAAACAACAAAAAAGTTGATCAAAATTATTCTGTGAAATAAGTAAGTAAAATATTCGTTTCACAATAAAAACAAGACTAATTCAGTGAGATAAAACTTTTTTTTTATTTATTAATTTTTATTTTTAATCAATTATTTTTTATATATATAAAGGTGTTGATTTGAAAGTCAAAATTATATGACTGTTTTTTTTTTGCAGAAAGGTAGCAGTGTGTTTAAATGTTGATTATAATTGCAATTTTACAATATTGCCTGAGTGAAGGATTTTAACAATATTTGGAATGGGAAATTGTTTGTGCAAAGAATGTGTAGAAGAATTGGAACCATACAATGTTCAAAACAATGTAGAGTCTGAGATGACAGAATTGCCGGACACAAATTTGGACACATTTAATTCAAATGACAATGCTCGTTCTAATCCAAAATTATCTACTAAGCACATTGAAAAGCTTATACTTGAGACCCTTGAAGTAATAGGATCGCTTGTTGATAAGTAAGAATTATAATATTTAAATCATAATCATAACAAAATTACTCTTTATCTCGTTGAAGTACGATAATGAATATAATATTTACAATATATATCTGTGGCTTCCAGTAATAACGAGGTAAGTGACATTTAAAAAAAACGAAATTTAGTTTTCTCTTAATTGTGTTTGTTTATAAAATTATACTTCATCATATTGTAATAAATTTGATCGTAATCACTAGAAAATACTTAATTTTAAAGATTTCTTATAAATTTACCATAATATGTTAAGAATAGATTAAGTAAACACACTTAAGAGTAAACTAAATTTTGTTTTTTTGAAATGTCACTTACCTCGTTATTACCGGAAGCCAAAGACATACATATGTATTTAAACATAGTTACATAAAACAAAAAGAAAAAACATTTAACTCAAATACATTACTTGGTTTGTAACAAACGAACAGAAATAGTTTAATTTATCATTTATATAATTTTCTGGTTAACTATAAATAATGTAATATTTAAATGTACTTATTAAAATTAATTTCTTGTACACTATGTTGTATGTTAGAGACGATTTATTGAATAATTTATTGAACAGAAAAAAGTTAATACATGCATGTAATTTTTATTGATTACTTTTTAGTGAACAAGAACCACCTCCTGCCATGTTAAAATTACATAATATTGCTGACAGGGAAGATGGCTGGATTCAAGTTGTCAGTTCAATGATTAATGTAGTTCCCATTAACAATCCTTTAGGACCTTCTGTAATTACATTATTATTGGACGACTGTCCTTTACCATCAAAAGTGGGTATTTTTATCTAAACAATTTGCATTAAATTACTATGAACGTAAAATAACAAATTAAATTGATTGCAGGATTCTTTATTAAAGTTATCAAAAATGTTTTACATGACTCAAAAAATGCAAAAAAGTCAAATCAATCAGCAGCGTAATATTTGTGTGGTGTTGGGAAGTATAGCAGAAAGATTAGCAGGACCTAACACCATAACAATATTATGTGATAACACATTAGACCACCTGATATCAAATATTGTGAGCAGAAATAAATATTTTTTTATAATTTTTTGTTAATTTTTCTTGAATAATAAATTTTGTATCATAATTTCAGAGCAAAAACGTAGACCCTTGTGTCACTCTGTTTTCTTTATTAGCACTAGAAAAATTCGCGCAAACAAGTGAGTATAAGAAATTTATTTGTCTTTTTTTTTAAGAAAGAAGAAAAAGTATACAAATAAAATGTTTCAGGTGAGAATAAAGTAACAATTAAAAAGAGACTATTAATGGAAAATCCAAATCCATTATTAGAGTTAGAACAATGGGCTAGTGAGACAAATTACATGAAACGTCAAGTTGGTTTTTGCGCTCAATGGTGTTTAGATAATTTATGTGAGTACAAAGCATCTATCACAACGATAATTAAATATTAATCATATTCTGTATAACAAATTGTTTCAAACTATTTTATTTAATAAAACATTGCTACACTTTATGTAACTTACATTTATCAATTAAGAATTAATGCTATGTATTTGTTATGCGAGATATTAAAAATCGATAAAAATTATTAAATATGATAAGATATTAATGATAATTATAAGATGTACTTTATTATAGATAATGAAACTTAAAATGTATTAAACATTTTTTAACAAATACTTTTATTATATTAAAATAATTATTTTTATTTTTGTTTCAATTGATTATTTTTTAATTCAATAATTATGAATTTATTACAGTTTTAATAGAAGGTCGACAGTATTCTTATGATACAATTGACATGACTGGAATAAATGTGATGTTGAACACAAAAGATGTCAGCGAGTACCTGAAAATTTCACCTAATGGCTTGGAGGTGGTTTCAGTCAAATTGTTAAAAAAATTAAATTACAATTTTTTAAATATTTTATACATTTTTTGTATTATTTAATTACAGGCGAGGTGTGATGCATATTCTTTTGAAAGTGTCAGATGTACTTTTCAAGTGCACCATGGTGTCTGGTATTACGAAACTCTTTTAATTACTAATGGTGTCATGCAGATTGGTTGGGCTACAAAAGATAGCAATTTTTTGAATTACGTAAGAAGTTCTTTTAAAATTAAACTAAATATAAATTATACTTACTAAATAAGGCATGAAAATGAAACAATAATTTTTGTATTTAAAATTAAGACTTTATCACAGTGTTTTGCAGTTATTATTACTACAAAATTAATTTCAAATATAATGAAAGGATTAAAATCTGAAAATTCTGCAATTATGATGGTTTTTTTTCGATAATTTTCAGGTAAATATAATAATAATAATAATAATTTTTGTATTTCAAGGATGGATATGGTATCGGAGATGATATATACTCTCTAGCTTATGATGGTTGCAGAAGAATGTTTTGGTACAACGCTAAGAGTGAAAAATATTACAACCATCCTTGTTGGAAGCCGGGAGATATTTTAGGATGTTTATTAGACTTAAACAAATTAGAGATTGTGTTCTACATAAATGGTGTGGCTTTGAAGCCCTGTGTTGAAGTGTTCAAAAATGTCAGGTAAATTTGTAAAATTTAAAAAGTACAATTATTTAATTATAATAAAAATATAATAAAAATAATTTTAATTAAATTTGTAGGACAGGATTTTTTGCAGCAGCAAGTTTTATGTCATTCCAGCAGTGTCTTTTTAATTTTGGTCATTTGCCATTTAAATATCCACCCACCGATAGGGAATATCAAACATTCAATGACTGCGCGACAATGAACCCAGAAGACAAAATTGTACTTCCAAGACACATTTATCTGGATCAGTTGCGAAAACTGAGTGTCCAAGAAGATTCTTGTACTTTGTGCTTTGATCAGAAAGCTTCCGTAAAATTACTTCCGTGTAATCATAGGTAAAAAGCATTATAAGTCAAACAAGAAAACCCAATTTTAAATTATTTAAATTGATCTTAAATCTTAATTAAAAACGTTAGTGAACAGCTTAAAATGGTATAAATAGTATAATTAAAACGATATAAGGCATCCAGACTAATTTCAAATTTAAATTTGTATTTATTTTATCAAATTTTATTTATTTATTTTTTTTTTTAATCGAGCAGATAATTTTTTATCAACATTTACTTGAATCTAAATGTTATCAACAAAGTACTTAACATGTGTTATCATGTGTGGTAATCTTTTTTTCTTTTTGCAGGGGATTTTGTTTAGTATGTTCAAAACAATTAGTTGAGTGTCCGATGTGCAGAGCCTCAATCAAAGAAATGTCGATTGACAACACTTGACACAAAGATGTCATTTATATCAGTATACAAATCTACTCTTTGTTGAATTTTGTTTTCAAAATGCTGCTTACACTATTTATTAGAAAAGATTCATATTATATATATACTCGTTATTCTAAAACTAAGCAAATACCATTCGTTGCATTTAATTTTAATAGCTATTATATTTTTGATAGGAACAATATAATGAATTGAAGAGACAAATGATTATTAATTATAATTTGAGATCAGAGAAATGCATTACGGAATATTTGTTCAGAATATTTAATGTAAATTCGCGATCAAAATGTTATGAGCATTTTTCAAGTGTCTCTTATTTGATTTTATTTTTATATACTTTTTATACTTTTCCATAATAGCGACTAAGTGGTTCTGTACTGATTTTTTTTTCTAGTACTATTTTACTAAAGACAAAATGTAATTATTGCAATTAATGACAAATATTTTTGTTATTATATAATGAAAAATGAAAATTTTTGTTTTATTTGATATAAAATCTGCCAAACACAGTACATTAAATAAATTTATGAATATTAAATTATTAATAAATTATTATGTAAATATATAAATGTGAAAAAATGTGTTGATTAATTGAAAAATAGATCGAAATTAAAATTTTTCCTTAGAATTTTTAGAACTTGATTTGCAAGTCGATATTTATATCAATTTATGAAACTTTCTTGTGATATATATAAGTGTCGCCTGCTAGTCCCAAAATTGAAATTAGAAGTATTTTTAATCTATCAATGATGATTTTTGATACCAAGTGTAGATATAGTTTTGCATTTATCTCTGTGTAGGTTTCATTTTTATACTCAATGCTCTCGTAAAAAAGTTAATTACACTTTCTTTAGTATACGTTGATCAATTTTTTTGTAAATAATTACATACAAATTTTAAAAAAAAAAATTTAAAAGATAGTTGATGTAATAATGAGAAATCTAATAAAAATGAATGAAAGAATAATGTTGATTTATTCGACAAAAAACATAGTAAATTATATTTAAATTTTGATAACAGTGACATAAATTATAGTAAAATTTAGAATAATTTTAGAATCTGCGTCTAATTACAAATATGTGTTTTTGTTGTTTTTATAACTTTGCAAAGTTAATAAAGTTAAATCAGTTATTTTATAAAAATTAATCTGTAAACAATATTTTGAATTAAATTTAAAGCTTTATTATTTCAAAAATGAGAAAAAATTGTCCGCTCGTTGATAAGAATTATTTAATTTCTCTGATCTACACAATAATTAATTTAAAGTTTAAAATTAACAAGAAATACAAAGTGTTTGATCAAAAAATAAAGATTTATGATATTTGCAATATTCTTTAAAAATACCAATTT
>JABFPM010001764.1:0-18819 GCA_022817325.1 Idris sp. 1 HC-2018
AAAGTTCAAATTCTATAGGCGGAAGGTGCCTAAAGCAGACCACTTAAGCATTTCGCTAATTTATTTAAGTTTTGTGGAGGTAAATAAATAAAAAAAAATATGGAGATCGTTATTTTTACAGTTTTCTACAAAATGTATACAATTAAAACGAAATTTTTATTCAAATTAATAGAAAAAATTAAGTTCAATAAAAATGGCAAAAAACTGTTTTTTTACGAAGGCTTTTATATAAAGAAATATTAAATTATATTGAAACAACTTGTTTTAACAAGTAACTATACGATTATAATTAGAAAAAATTGACAGATCATATTATTTTATTGGAAGAAAAACTTTAAAATCGATTATAGTTAAAGATTTTAAATGGTGTACAAACTGATAATCTACAAAATAACGTCTGGTGGTCTGCTTTAGCAGTACCATCTTGTTTTCTCCAATGGCTCTTCTTTAAAGTTATTACTACACAACAATAAATAATAATAAAAAAACGTGTACTTTATAGTGAACTTATTTAGAGGGGAAGTACTAAAAATATAATATTAGATGGTGGTCTGTTTTATTAGACTAGTCCGCTTCATACATCATTCCCCTACTTATCAATGTTTCTAAACTTATACCGACAAATTATTAAATTAGTTACAGAAACTTTACGGTTGAAAGTAAAAGAGACAGTAATATTATAATCTAATTGATTTTCATTTGAATTCATTGAATAAATTGTATTTCTTTAGATTTGTATTGAACATGCTCTAACGTTGTCATAGACATTTCTTCGAATAAAGAATTGGAAATGCAATTTACTGCATTTCAATTCAGTATATTCAGAGACGAGTGCATATATTTATGAAACAATACGCATTCACTGAAAAAAATCATTTCACATAAAAAAAAAATACATGCAAAGATATCTGATATGTAAATCTGTCTTATTTTTATTCATCAGTTTACACCATTTTCTAAAGATGTTTTTTGCAACTCTATTATTAGGTACTTATTCTAGAATTTTAAAATTCTCCCAAAATTTCGTAACCGGATTTTAAAGACTTAAGAAGATGTCAAAGTGGTAAAGTAACAGAGTTAGCGTCTTTTTAATTTCTCCTTTAACACGATTCATTTTTTATTAAAAACCAAAATGAATGATGATTTTAAAATTTTATAAAAGATTTATACTCTGTATAAAATTGTCCATACATAAATACAGTGTTATACATATTTTGGATTTCTATGGTGCCCAAATTTTTTTTTTCAAATTCAACTCTTTTTTATTTAAAGCGTTTAATTTATACATTTTTTTAAAAAAATTCTATCTGTCATTTGCTCACCATTATAAAGATGCAAAGTAGTTTTTAATCAAAATCAAATATATATGTCAGTTATAAAAATGATTGTTGTTTATTATTTTTCTAATATTATTTTTAATAAAACACGAAGCTTTCAAAAAACAAATAAATTATATCATATGAAGTATAATGATGTTTTCACATACATAAAAAATATAATACAATTGTTATTTCATATAATAAAGTTTAACCACATTTTGAAAGCAAAAAATTAAACAGTAAAATGAAAATCTCAACATTATTTGCAGAGTAATTTTTAACGATTTTATAAAATTTATATTTTTTTAATTCACCTTTTTATATTTGGCAATCAACATTTTCGTTCGTTGGCACATCTTTTTGCCAAATTCAATGTTAAAACTTGATTTATTTTAACGTCCAGGATGAAATTAATTCTACAAGAATAATGATTTTTAATAAAATGTACAATATTATTTTAATCTTGTCATCTTTAGATATAACATTGATTTTTGCAGTAGAATAATTATTTATTATTTTATTGAATAAAAATTATTTTCGACGGAAAAAAAATTGCTTAATATATTAATTTATTTTCGGGTTATGATTGTTTATTTTTGTTCCATTTCACTGTGTATCTAAATGAATTTTCCATTTTTATTAATACTTTAGCTTTCAATTAATATTCAATCCAGATTAAAATTTTTATTAATCTGAATTTATATTTTATTTAATATTTAAGTAATGTTTTTAATTTCATATTCCACATAATAAGTTGGTATTAATGTCTTTAATAATCCATAGAAATTTATTGTCACGTAAAGACTCATAATAGTTAAGTTTTATGCACAAGATCAAAAAATGATTATAAAAGAAGTTTGCAGTTTAAGTAGGTTTTCTCAGTAATCAGCAAATATAATATTTATGAAAAAGTGTAAATATAATTGGGTAAAAAAGTTAAAATAATTTTTAATTGTGAATAAAATAAATTCATCCCATAAAAAAAAGATGCTAATTTATTAAAGATTAAAATATTTTTGAAATAATATCTTTTATATATTATTTTTTTACGTGTGGATTTTTTTCTTTCGAGAAATGCAAAAAAAGTTATAACATTTAACACTAGATAATCAAAATGTACAGTGTAAAATGTCCATCATTTCTGAAATTCAATTACTTTAATTGTTCATTTATAAATGAAAGGGTCTAGGTATTCTTACAATCAATAGTAAACGAATTTATTTCATAGAAGTGAGAAGTATAGTCATCTGTGAATGGAAATTCTCTTATTTTCTGCAGTATATCCAGCGTAGGTAAATATTCTGCAAAAGGGTGGTCACTTAGTGGCGCCATCTACAACATTTTTTCACATATATGAAACTTGGATATAACTGTGGATACTTTAAACGAAATATGTAACACTAATCATTGCAAATTTTTGTAATTTAAATTTCAAAAATATACTAATATTAAAAAATCAAATACATTTTTAAAAAAAATTAAACTGGTTTATTTTGTAAATATTTTTTTTATTTTTCATAAAACACATTGTCAATAATACAAAAGTATGTTTATCAAAACTTAGCGATCACTACCATCATTTAAAAATAATGTACACTTTTTATTTTTCATTTTACTTAGTAGAAAAAGCTGCATTATGTATATTTTATACATTTCAATTAATCAGATCACATTCGGAGAACAATATTATTTAATAAATTTACATTATTTACAAAAACTGATATATTTACAAAGAAGTCTCTATATTAACTTTTTGTATATAAATTGTTACAACAATTTATTATAATAAATTAGTTATATCGATTATTTTTTATGCAATCATACAAGAATTATTTTTTTATTATAAATTCTTTTCAAAAATAACAATTTGAATTTCATTTTTAACAAATTAATTAATCTGCTAATCAAAACACTTTTATATACTCAATTTTTAAATATATATTTAATTATTTTAAATTCAAAACGTGTCTCATATAATATTTTACACGCCAGGAAATAACGCAATATTTATATTAAAATCATTTTCAATGAAAGCAAGCTAGCTTTTTATAAAAATAATTCGATTTGCATCACTGCATTAATCCTTACAATGTATAATTATTATTATTTACAACGCAGTAACATAATTTACTATTTACGTTTAAATTATTATATCGTATACAAATGAAAGTTCAGTCATACAAATACTGATTTATGTAATATAAAAATAGAAAATCTTAAAATTATTTTAATCTAAATTTGTTACATTTATTTTTGTATTATACAATTGTTATGCTCAATGCAGTAATGAATTATGTTCATAAAAAATCTGATATTTCCTGAAATTATTTTATAACTTATTTATCTTACATTAGTAAGGTAAATTTAACTTTGCATTTCATTATTATGCAGTATAAAGTGTTGTTTTTCTCAATGACCTTTGGGGAATTTAATATAATATGTCAGTTAATTATAGCATGGCTTCAATTTATTATTACAAACTTTTCAAAACTTTGAACATTAATTTCATTACAGAAATAATTTCATTATTGCATTGAAAATTTCAATTTCTGTCAAATATAATTTATATATATATATATATCATACAATTTAAAATTATTCGTAATTGTTAAAGGTCTATTCCTTTAAACAAATTATCACAATACTTGTTCAAGTTGCGCACAGATGCACTGTAACTTAAATTCTATTATATTACAACTGTACATATAAATCGTGCTGTGCAATATTGTAGATAAAATTATCAACTTGTTGAAAAAAAAATGAATTAATCAACTGATCTTCATTAAAAAATTAAGTTAATAATTTTATACAAATATCATCCATATTTTTACAAAGAAATTATATCAAAATCAATACATTGCTATTCTGAGTATATTTTTTTTGTTTAAAACCTAATCTATTTTTGTCAGCTGATTAAATTTGTGTACACAAATTCACACCAAAATAAAAATTGAGCGAAGGATTCATGAAATATCTTTTTTTCATGTTCATTCCTTTTTTTTCTTCACTAAATTATTAATTGTAGTATAAGTTATCATCAGATATTAAAAAGAATACTATATTATTATTTAAATTAAATTTATGTAAATTAATTTTTTTACAAAATTATTCCAAATAGAACTTCAAAAAAATTACTTTAAATGTATAGTATTCCATTTCTGGTTTGTAATAATATTTCCTCTGGCATTTTTTTTAATAAACAGAACAATAGGTTGTCATGTTGAAAACACATTAGTAAAACAATATAAATTCATGCTCAACTTTTGTCTACACAATTCAAATAAAAATGTTAATCTATTTCTTTTATATATTACAGGCAATATTTGTACCGTCTGATTGAAATCCATGAAAAACGTTTTGTGCACTTTGTTGCAACGTCTGTAAGGGTCTAGAATTTTTGCTTGGAGCGGATAGCACTCTGCTCCAAGCTCGACACGTCTTTCCAGACCAGACCCACATTCCGGAAGTAACACCAATAACTAACGATAAGAAAAGTCTTAACAACGCAACTTCCAATCCTGCGGCTCTGTAAACTGGTCCTGGCACACAGTTCTGAGCAGACCTGCAGTCCAACGCCGCCAAAAGCGCAAAACTTCGCCACCTGGGTCTCACATGGGACTCGTGCAGAGCACAAGCCAAGCCTCCCAACGCCGGCAGTGCGTACAGCAGAGCGAATATACCCAACCGAGTCATGAGTCGCTCAAGTTTTGTAGCAACTCGGCCTGCGGCTCGAATCGCCCGACGTACACGAATCAAAGCAGCTCCTGCAATGCTTGCGAACGTGCAACCCAGAAGTAAAAGAATGCCATGTGGCAGCACCTCCAGCCAGAGAGCTGAATCGTCAGAAATATGACAGAGACCTGTCAACTCGTCGGCTACTATGTTCCTTGAGATCAGACTTCCTGTAATTAGAAACAAGATGTTGTTTAAATGATTGCGCTTGGATCATAAAAGATAAAATTTAGGAAAATAACCATAAAGTGTTTATTTTTTACACTTTTTCATGTAACAGTTAACCATTTTTATCATTATAAAACACGTTTTACGTGCAATTTCTTGTAGAATAACATGTCTTCAGACACCTTTAAATATCATATATACTTCATGACATTTATAGTGTAACGTTTTATGTAATTATGTTAGACAACTATAGTAATTGTTGTACATCTTAAGCTAAAGGAGTTTTAGAAAATTTTAATTCTAAAACTGAATGGTTAATAATAAAGTATAAAATATTTACCTCCAGTCAAAAGAATAGGTAAGCCCCACGCAGTGGCATGTAAATAGCTGGCTATATTATGCAGCGCTTCGCTACTCCATTCATTTCTTGCACTAAGCAGCCAACATCCGCAGAGGATTACCCACCACAAACTACTACTTAACGCTAGGTAATACCTAGCCAACCACCATATAGTGCATGGTATACTTTTTAAACCATCATGGACCTGAAACAAACCATCGGAAATTACATTTTAAATACAATCATGGATTTTCAAAAACTAATTATTAATTAATTTACTTAAATAAATTAATTAATAACATCAAATGAAACTTTTGAAATACAGGTAAATTAACTAGATATGAAATTTAATATACCGGTACATAGCTTGGTCCATCGTCTTGACTAGCACAGCTTAAATTTTCTGAACCAATTGCACCACGAATCATATAAGCGACTGATAATAAATTGTAACATAAAGCGAGGAAGACTATCGGTCTCTCAGGATAACGAAACCGGGACGGCTCAACCCAAAATGTGCTCAATGTGAATAGCGTAGATAAGAAGCAGAGCCAGGCCCAACCGGTCATCCACCGTTCAGCAAATCGCTTGTCATCTGTACGATAATAAGCATCTTCTCCACAACGCGGAACACACGATATCTAAAACACACACAACAAATGTCAGTGGAATTCCTAGAAACTCCATTCTCATGCATTTTCATTCTAATTCAAAATTTGTTTGTTCAAATTGTATTCTTTTGTAATGATTTTTCATTTAAAAAAATCAATTTACATTCATTTATAAAGTTAATACATTCCAAATGTATTATTGTCAGTTTAATAGTAAGACTTTAGAAAATCTAAGTCATTATGACTTTCTGATATTTTATTGAATCAATTTAAAAATCGTTATAGTCAATCTATTCATGATATATGATCTTCCACTTTTTTCACTTTGGGAAAACTTACAACGTCAGTGAGGGGTGTTTGTATAAAGTGTTGTGGACATTTAGGGTTTTGGTTGCCTCTAGTTGGTAATTGGATAGGTTGCACTGCTGGCCACTGTTGTTGATGCCATTGTGTTTGCGGTAATCCTGGTGGTACGGCTTCTGGTAAAGTTTCTTCTGGTGGAGGTTGAACACACAAAGTGTTTCCTGAAAAATGTCATATTTAATATAAGTTGATATTTCACGACATTTTATATGATAATAAAAATGTTTGATCATCTTACCAATGTCAGGAAAACGGTCACAATCGAACATGATGGGCCATGGTAGAGTGAGCCTGGTAAGCGCGGGCTCACAATCCCTCTTCACTGAAAGACAGAGCGATTTGCACGCCGGTATTTGCATGGATACATGCTCCGAGCAGACCGGAGCGAATACGGTGCAAAGAAAGAATCTTAAATGCCGCGAGCAGTTGGAATGAACTAAAGGCTTGAAGACGGCCAGCTGTAACACGAAAGCAAAACTTTTTACAATTCTGTCTAACCATTAATGCTCTTCATCTTTCAGCTTATCAAAATTACACACATGAGATACTCTAAAGCGTCAGTGTAAAATGTTTATGCATGAGGTTATAACATTTTAACAGTGACAAGAAAGTTCCTAATAAATATTACATTCATGTACATGTAAAATTATTATTTATAGATACATTCAGATCGAGAAAAAGTATATCAGAACCAAAAAAAAACAAACAAACAAAACAGTTTCAGGTGTAAAATTACCCTAATCGATGGATCGGTATGTTTCAAAATTGATGGATTATTATTACAGCTATATAGGGGATAGGAATTTTTTTGTGTCATTTGTCGTGGTTATAAAAATGTCTACACACTAAAATGTTATAGAAGAAAAATAAAAATAATTCTTTGTCGGTGAAGTAAAATTGTTTTTTCCATGTGTTCTATTGAGCTCGGGCGGTGCGCGAAGAGTAATAGAGGAGTAGAAAATAAAGAAACGAAAATATAGCCCAAGGTATAACGAACAGCGGGCACCGGAGGTAATTATCCCGCCCATTCTTCCCGCCTCTCTCGACGGGTCCGTGCTTTCGGTGGGCCCCGAGATTCGTCCATTATGACTCGTTCGTTTCGTCTCGCTCAAGTCCGCTCTCCCAAATTATAGTTCTCTTAAAATTGCGTGGTAAGCCGTAACGTCGAGCCCAAGGCAACGCACTGAAATTTTCTCTCCCTCTTGCAGGCGAGTCAAGACGTCAATGCCTCGCCTCGAAAAACACGTTTGCGTTCAACCACATTTAGACGGATTAATACGTCAAAACATTTTTTTTTCTATTTTTTTCGAAATCAATGACAAATGTTGGGGCTCCATATTAATGATAATCCGCAAATCTTTTGATTAACTTTAATTGTGCCTAATAACAATAATAACCCAACTTTGGATTAGGTCTTAAGAAAACATTTTTGAAATAACGTCAATGATTTTGAATTCTAGATAAATAATTGTAACGAAAGCGAAGTTTAAAATTCGTTAGATTTAGAGACAATTATGTTTCAGACGAATATTGATACAGTTATAGATAAGAAAGTTCATTAAAAGAACGGTATCTGCCGATAAAGTAACGTGATATCAATTTAGTAATTTCAAATTGTCATCTATAAACAATGATATTCAATCAAGTAGAGCACCAAATGACCTGCATTAGCAGATAAGGACTGCAATATTAAATAGTCCGATAAAAACGTTCGGCTCAGCACCTTGAAAGGATATCCAATGTCACTCGAGTTAAATGAAACTTACCTCAAAGATAGATAAGTTTTAATAGTCTTTTCATTTACGAGAGGTAAAATGGTAAAATTGTAACTTAAATTTATGTTCGATCCTTGCTTGAAAAATAATTATTTTACCGAATCCAGTAAAAAATTTTCTAATTTTTTTTTTTTTTTTTTTTTTTTTTTTTTATGATAACGTAATAGGTTTTCATTTAAATATATGGATTTACATATAAGATTTTTTTAGTTTTTTTTGGGTAAAATTGCTAAGTGATATTTTAATAAATATTTAAATTCAATTCATCGATAATATTTTTTATAAATCTTCAGTATAAAAAAATTGAAGACCTTTCAGTTCTCGTGTAATCCATTTTCTTACTTCAACTATATTTGTTATTGACACTCATTTAATTATGTTGCAATTAAAATACTTGATCAGTTTTTATTAGCTTTGCAATAAAATGTAGCTCAAGTTCAAGTAACACTATTCCAGTCCTGTGATAATGATCAACTTCTAGATCAGTGTAAAGGATCGTGTCCACAACAAGTAACTGGTCCACACGTGACTACAAAGTCAAAGCTATTTCAAATTCTCGTCTCTGTTTGAAAAGTTTCTTCTTTCCTTCAGTAATTATATCAATCAAAATTAATTGGCAGAATAAAACATTTAAACAATGTGTACAAAAATTTTATTCTCCTGTTTGATTTTTCTTTCTCTCACAAAAAAAGAATAAAAAAGTAACAGTTGAGAATAAAAAATTGGACCGCTGAATTGAACGAGGTCGTATCGTGGAATAAAATGCAATTTCTGCGTATTTACGATTCCGTGGTACGTTTCGTTGATCCCCTGTCAGTCGCGGTGAACATAAGAAAAGAAAACGGCAAAGATAGATATACGTATACAAGACGCGGCGGCCCCTGTTGAGCGATGTTTCCGAGCGATGCGTCGAAGACGAGGACGATCGGCAGTGAGTTCGACTTTAAATCGGAGAAGCGCATCGTGAAGACCGGTTCTTGGCCCTTTCGTTCGTTATTTCGCGTTTTTTCCAGCACCGCCGCACAGCCGCAATGCAGCATGCCAGAAAGAGGCGAAAAAAAAGACAGGCGAAAGAGAGAATACGACGTACGCGAGCAGAAAAATAGGCGCATATAGAGCGCGCCACGGACAGAAAGCAGGAAGAAGAGAGAAAAAGATGCGGGCTCCGGCGAAGCAACATTTTAAAGCGACTGACGGACAATCGAGAACGCGGAGACAACAAGACGTCCGTCTTGCAAAGGCCTTTTTTGTTCAGCTCGCTCGAGTTAACTCGCCACTTCGTTTCTCCTGTTTTTTCGTCATTCCGACTGTTCTTTCTTTCTACTAATGCTGCCGGTTGCTTGTGAAAAAGTGCATTCACGCATCAACGCTCATACCCCTTTTCATAAACTTTTAACTCGTGATATTTAAGAAATACTTGTACTTAGTTTTTTGTAAACATTTTAACTTTATCTTATAGTAATGTTGTTATTTAAAATTGATTACTGAACATTTTTCTATTTCCGAAAATCAATAACGTTTATCAGGTTTTACTTTTATTAGGTAACAAATGGCAAAACTATTGTCTTGATTGTTTTTTTTTCTAATGAATAAGATCATTTTTCATTTTTTATAAAAGTCATTCTGTGTAAAGACATTGAACTTTCTTTTATTTAGATTTATTTCGACCAATTGAGCTGTTATAAGAATGATAGTTATTATATTAAATATATTTCTTTGAAGTTGTGAATTTATTCTTTTATGTTGAAGAAAAATAAAACTGAATTCATAATTTTAACCACCAATAGAAGCAATCATGATTGATTTTGTTTTTCTGTGTATAATGATACGTTTGTTCGTGTTTGAAATATTTCAATATAATTATTCATGATAAATAAACAGCAACGTTTACACAAATAGACGATTTCAAATATGAATTTTCGCACAAATCAATCTGCAAATTGTGGATAACGTTGCCATCCAACAAAGTCAATACTTCAAGCTTGTGATCCAATAACAATTAATTGTTTTAATTATCCAACAGCCAATAATTAAACTGCGCTTCAAATCAGTCAAAAGTTTATCCGCTTTCAGTTTGATAACTGCAAATTACAAATAATATTTTCATGAAAAATTAATTGTAATTTTGTATCAACACTTGTATACAAGTTATTAAAGTGTGATTTAATTAAAAAAAAATAAATAAAAAGATTTAAAAAACCCCACAAATTATTACTTTCTTGTATACAATTTCATTTTAATTATAAACATAATGTTTGAAAATAAAAAAGAAGGAAGCCCCGTTCGAATCATTATATATTATTTTGAAATTCAAATTACTCCACATATTATGCAGTGTAATTCCATTCAAATTAAGATGCCGCGTCACAAATGTATCATTTCGTTCAATACATCGTGCAGACACCACATAAAAATATTTATCACTCGG
This sequence comes from Idris sp. 1 HC-2018, assembly GCA_022817325.1. Classification (NCBI taxonomy): domain Eukaryota; kingdom Metazoa; phylum Arthropoda; class Insecta; order Hymenoptera; family Scelionidae; genus Idris; species Idris sp. 1 HC-2018. The sequence goes on from JABFPM010001764.1 coordinate 10,737, forward strand.
CCCAAATAATGAGAGTTTGAATGTATATTATCCACCACGCATATAACTTTTTAACACAGCTAATTAAAATTTTTAGACATAACATTTAATTATCATAACTAACTATAATTATCTTTTTAAAAAAATCTTCTTCTTGTAAACTCTTCCAAAAATCTAAGCCAAATCACATCTCTTGAAACAACCCAAAAGCCAAACAAAAAATCAATGACTTATGACCACGGTATCATTTATTATTTTTACGTCATAATTTACATATGGATAATTCATATATGAAAATGGCTTTTCTGTCAAATAAAACCTTCTAATCTTACATTTAGTTGATAACAGGGATATTTTCGGTCCCACCTTTTGGGTCATTTATTCGCCGTTCTCGCGATATCCTCAATCAGGGTAAACAAAATAGTGATGTTTGGAGGTCGAATGGCGACGCGAAGACTCGCGGTGGAAATAATCCACGCCGTGCTCTGTAATTTCGAGCCTTCCGGGAATAGACGGGATTTATAATTGACAGTAACGCCTACGTTTTCTCGAAGATGAAGGTAGAAGATGGAAGAAGGTACGAGTTAAGAGCTTCTGAGGCGATTGGCCAACTCTGAAAGGCCCATCTTTCTCTGTTCGTGTGTATATATATACATAATGGACGTAGCCTACCTGACTCTGTCTTCTTCGGACCGGATGTGGTGGAACGTTAAGGACAGCAATTACATTTCTCGAAGACGCAATAAAAGCACATTATGTGGTCCTTGCCCGACAATAATATCCTATTATTTTGGTTAAATTTGAAGCTACGCACTGCGTGTGCTTTACTTTCAAAACTATGCATCACAATTTTCTAGCTCGTAAATGCATTTTTATGTTGACATTTTTATAAAGTGCCTCGCACAAAAGTTGCTGCATTTTAAAGCAGTCATTATGCATGCTAAAACTCATACAAGAAAACGTGTTATCAACTAGAAGATTTATGAACAAAATTTTGTCATTTTTGTTAATGACTTTGTGCTATTTAATAATTTAATTTGTAATAAGTTTCATAAGTAAATGTAAATTTGATCTTAAGAAAAAATTTAATATAGACATCAAGAATTTTTTTTATTTTTCATTGATAGAATGTAAATTTTGTATTCATAAAATGGATAGTAGCTGAAATTGTTTAATCACACAGTCATAATGTGAAAAGACGTAAAAATTAAAATTTTAAATCCTACAATATTTGAATCATAAATAAAATTAATGATTGCTTTTTGTCAAAAATGAGTTTGTTATGGTAATTCTGAATTTAAAAAGAACTTTTCTCAGATTTTCTGTTTATTGTTGGTTTCTCTTTATAGGCCATATGTTATTCTTTTTGTTATCGATTTATTTGTTCCGTTTTCACCACTTGAGTTTCTACATAATTATATGACAAACTAGCCTTTCTTGTGAACAATAGAGTATCACATTACGGAGAAACCTTAAGAATCAAAACTTTGGAAGTCACTGATTTTATTTCTCTGAATATTATGTCGACCTCAAATATTGTACACCAAAAGAAAAGCAGACCCAGCACATTCTAACGATCATCGAAAAGAAACCAATAAAAAGTGGAGCCAATATTCAAAAAGTGTTATAATTATATTCAAAAGTCATTTTCTTAATTTTAAACGTAAATTCGACGAGATTTTATGTAAACCCTCGGCACAGTGACTCTGATTCCTTCTATATCACCCAACCGGAATGTATATAAAACCAATTAAATTTGAATGGTCTTTCATTTAATATGCAAATCGCACATTTGCCAGTATTATATACTAAAAAAAAGAGCATCATCGACGTGAAATGGATTTCAATTATAATAAAACACATCTGCAAATATCACACCGTTTTTGGATACACCCTTTACACGTCAATAGCATATTATCCACTTGTGTTATTTTTGGTTATAATTACCAGGGAATGAACTCAAGAGAAATAAAATTCAAAATTAGTTTGCATATTTAACAAAATATTGCATACTTCTCAGAACAAAATTATGCTGCAAAAATATTCAAACAAAAAGTATACTCAATCAAAAATTCATTCTGCAGCTAAGAAATTTTTTTCACAAAAGTTATTAAAGAAGATTTGTAATAAAGTTACCATGCGCTCAGAAAAAATTAGTCGATTACGGTAAACTGCTAAAAATGACCTTAGCAATTTTTGTGTTAAAATTTTAAATGATTTTCCATATCGAATGTTAAAAAGCAAGTTGGCGCCTTTCTTAATTTTCTCATCGACTGTCCGTTCCATCTCAGATCGTGTAGGTATCTTTTACGATAGCGAAGTCGCCTTGAATCTTCAAACCGCAAAAAAACGGCTAAAGGATGGACAGAAACGGAGCTACAGAGAGAGAGATATCGAGTGAGACGGTCGACAAGAGAAAGATGGGTAACGATGAAGAGCCGACAAAAGGACCGTTTTCTTACACACCGTAGCATCCGCACGCAGTCAGGAAGGACGAAGCCCCCGAGAAGAAGAAGACTAGATGCCAGGCACTGCCCGGCTTCTCTTTCATGAACGACGCTCGAATTATTTTCAAATTCAACGAGAGCGAAAAAAAGCGCGGTGACATATAGGTATAGTCTAGAAAATTGTTTCTCAAACTATCGCAAGGAATTAGGCGCTTAGGAATAGAGGAACACGTGGATGAGAACCTGTCGGCATTTTTATGAGATGCTCTTCATATAACAATAAAAGGAGCACAAAAGGAAGAGCTAATTTTGTCTCGCTGACACAGCTGAGACGTTTTTTTTCTTTTTCTTCCTATTCTCAAACCACTCAGAGTATTCGAGTACAACTCGGAGGAGAAAAATGACTGATAAATATTTGAAGGATTTAAATTACCCGGTTTTATTGTCGGCAAATTTCTAAGTCATTAGTGGATGGTTTTGTGCCTTTCAACAAAATTCCTGGTTACTTTTTGATAAACTCTACAAATTATAATTGCTTTGAATTTATCAACAAAAAAAATTGTACAAGTATTAGATTTATTTTCAGAAAAATCTTTTCATAGAATCTTGTTTTTTTTTTTCTTTAAATTGAAAAAATTCATTCTTCAGAGTTGCAATTCAAGTAATTAAAATCCAAGCAAAATTATTGCAAAAATTACCTGTATACCTTTTTCAACGCCTCTTGTACACAATTTCCCATACAAAGACAAAACTCACGTATAATTCATTGCCGCTCATATGTGAGTGTGAAACTCAAAGGATACCGCGGAGATAATTTGTGCGAGACAGGACGGCAGCGCGACTTTATCACCGTCCGCAAGACTAGATAGCTTTTCTGCGCGCTTAATCGGTGCATAAGGCCGATACCAGCTTCACTGTCGACAATTCGAAAAAGCTGCTTAATGGTTTCCGCATTTATCTTCGAGCTCGATTGCACTATTAAAACCAAGCCGGCGTGCAAAAGTTTCAAACATTGCAATTATGCATACAATTATTTTTTATCCTCAACTATTTCAAAGCCAGCCTAAAATTCGCAGCCCATTCATAATATAAATTATATAATACAATCTCATTTGTAACGAAAAAAACTTCTTTTATACATACACATATAAATAACGATCTCAGATAACATCAATATAATAATTTGAATGAGAAGCGTACAAAATTTGCCTTCCGCGATAAACGGAATCCGTATCACGTTTAAATATATATGCACACATATATGTGTATTCATACTCTACAAGAAAATCGCATTAAAACGATCGTGCTCGTGTTTGACGATCGCCAGTCGAGATAGGGGCACTTGGTTGTCGGCTTGCTTAGGACACTAGTGCGGCTGATTCGCCTCGGCTGACCCTCTTCGACCACCAGAACCAATAGGGGTTAATTGATTGGGCTCCGTCTCTAAATTGCAGCCAAATTAGCTAATCGTCGTATCAGAACCCAATAAAAAAAATAATCCCGCTTTATGTAATTGCTCACATTTATAAATCCCACTTTCCCTTTTGGCAGGCTGCGTTATCGCGGCTTATATATTTATATTTCTGATGGGCCCTGCAAAAAAGCGCCGCATTTTTCCATTATCTTTTACGACACGCTAATTAATCGTAATTTATTCCGCTGCTTTTATTAAACTGATAAGCTCTGTATTCATGTTTTATTTGCAGTGCCCTTTTTCTTAAGTTTCCTTGTGTGTTTTATTGGTAAAGTAATTTGTTATGAAAAAAACAACATTTGACATACGCGAAAAAAAAGAAGAACTGGTGACATGGCATGAAACTTTGATAATATATGTATACGTGCGCCATTAAAGACAAACAAACGTTTCTTTGTTAAGCAAATACACCGTTGCTTATTCTTTATCTCGGCAAGATTTGCCGATGTCGGTTTTTCGTAACGGCAAATAAACAAAGATCCAAAGATTTTTCTGACGTGGTAAGAGCACATTTGACGTCCAAGTCAGCAGATTGCTGCAGTGGGCCCCCCAACATCTTGTGCCGAAAGAGTAATTCCACGTGTGTCTTTCTCTCTCTCATCTGTGTGTACTCGAATTATTTAAAGAGTCACGAAGAGAAGATCGTTTGCTCGCGTCGACCGTATACCTTTGATCTTTTTGAAGTGCTCACAACCCGACAACATCTACAAACTTATTAATGCGAAAAAAAGATTAAAGGCTTTAAGCTTTCCATCCGTGTGTCGAAATGCCTTCGCCTCGTTGAACGCATCCGCTCGCCAATCTTTCGGGACACGATAGAATAACGCTGCGCTGGAGACGCGTGCATAACAGAATATGACAACATAACATTTGCGACTCTCTTGTCAAAGACATATTTTTGTATAGAAAAATATTTGGCAGCGGAGAATAAACGAATAAACGCAAGGGTTCCATTCAAATTTGTCAGCTTAAATTTAGTTCAGAAATATTGTACAAAGAAATAAAATTATAAAATATTATAACAACATTTTGAGGCCAAATTTTCTGTACAAAGTTTTGTGAAAGAACTTTATCATGAAAAGATTATTTTATGAAATGTCAACTGCAAAGAAAATTCAGCTTCGTTTATTTAAGATTTAATATTTAAAGTTTGCTCCATTTAGGAATGATAAAAAAATTGAGTTTTATGAAAATATAAAATTGTGAAGTTCCCCCTTTTCAAAAATATGGAACAATTTTTTTTTATTCATAAAGTAAAAAAGAAATTGTTGATTATATCTTAGAAGATATTTTGAAAAAATTAATATTGGTTTTAAGACAAAAAATTAAGCTAAGAAAAATGCTTACAAATAAATCTCTTGTAGCAACAGCAGGACTTTGAAATATGTTTACCGGCATTTTATTTTACTTTTTTTTATTATAAATTTTAATTTTTTTATTTTATGAATAAAAAGAGCAATTTGAGTTTGCGTGCGTATAATCGCACAGTGCGTGCCTAGGTAAGACAATTAGTTGGTGCGTCCGATGAGAACACTATATTCTGTCGAGATCGTGATGAGGCGACGCATGTTGGATAAAATGCGCTTACGTTGCGGCGGCTCGTTTCATCATCAACCGATCAATTAACGCCAGACTGCAATTACTGGCGGGATCCACTGCAACCGCGCAAACTCTTGTTTGTAATTAAACATTTTTAAATCATTAAACCGACGTTGTGCTTCGCTCAAGAACAATTTTATACTTTTATTTTCTAAATAATACAAATGTTTGCCAAATAATATGAATGATAAATAAACGAATAAATTTGTGTATGTAAATCAGCATCTTACATAAAATATATGATATTTGTAATAATTTTTTTAAATAAAATTAATAATAATATTACAAATATTTCTCTTATATATAAATTATAATGGAAATATACATTTCTTTTGATAATAATGGATCAAAGAAATTTTATATTGAGAGAATGTTAACATCGATTCTTTGAAAAGACAGGTATTCGTCAACTTCAAAAGATTTCTGTAGGATTGTTATAATAAGATAATATAATGCTCGGATATATTTCTTAAGCCAGAGCTAACGAAATATATGACAGTTTTCCTAACTTTACAAACTACTTAAAAGAAATTACAAGGGTCATTTTTGTTTGCTTTTACATTGATATTTATAGACTTTTTTTATTCGTGTAGCTGTACGACAAATTTGAAAAGTAATATACCAAGTTTATTATTATAGAATGAACAAGTTAAATTTTTATTCAATTGACTTTTAAATAAGTAGTTATTTTATTTAAAATTAAAATGAAAATGTTAATTTTGAATCAACAAGCATGAAACATTAAACAATCTAAAAGTAATTTTATAATGTTTCCAGAATTAAAATGCAAAGACGTTGTATTAAAAAACATTGTGAATAAGATTAAATTACTGAAAGTCGTGGTCAACCTTAATGCCTAAAATAATTAAATTAAATTAGCATAATTCTGAGCAACTAGAGCGTAAATAATGTGTAATACTCCAAAATAAATAACAAAACCACGAAGAAAAATACCTATTTTTTAGATTTATATCATTTTCCAATCAAAATAATTTATAAAATTGTTAAAGTGTTCTTAAACCAAATTAATTGATACATCATGCAAAAATCTCGCAGCAATCTAGACACAAAAATCAGAAACTTGAAAATCAGTCCTTGCAATTGCACTCCGATTATTTGTTCATTTATGAAATGCTCATCTGCTATCTTTATCTGCTTCTCTTTTTTTCTCGCCCCATGCATATTCGTTCTTCTCCTTTTCTTTGACCCCGTGTGCGTCGGCTGTTGCGACACACAAAATCCGGTCTTGCTTTCTGCGCAAGTGTTCGTACTTTGGCTCTCACATACAATCCACGCCATCAGCTCGTCTCGCTTCGAGGAGTTTCAAAAGCGGCCGCCTTAATATTATTACGATAATAAAGCTGAGCTAGCAAGAACGAGTCGACGGTTTATAAATACCTTCCTCACACACATAAGGATCCATTCTTGCGCGTTACGCGCATCATCTTTAGAGCAAACCGACGCCTCAACGTCCTTCGTTGGGCCTGGCCATTCGCGCGAAACCATCAAGCTCCGTGCGCTGTTACGTTAATTATTCGTCCACAACCAAACTCTCTGTTTGTTTCAAATTTAAAATGTATACGGTAATTGGATCATTAGACCGTGAACGGTGGTTGTAAAATACATTTTTAAACCCGGAATTTGCGTGCCAAAGATAATATGATTTAATTAGCTTTTACGACAAAGCTGTTTATTCCGAAAATAATATTATGTGCGTACGTATATCCACACACAAACTCAATAATATTTATGACTATTCCCCAAGCTGTACGGATTTATCTGAATAAATAATAATAACAGAGAGGCAACAGTCCTCAGGATATGATTCAGGATTTAACGACGACGTTTGACCGAAGTCGAATAGAAATAATGAGCTGATTGGCTTTTACGGGAAGCGAACCAATTAAATTTCTTCAGAAGTACTGCAGAATAAGAAGAGACGGAGGGACGATGAGATGAAGATGTATTTCGTTGCGCAACTTGAAGTTTCAAGCGATTTTACTCAAGATTACATCTGAATCCATTTGTTGACCTCTTCACTCTTCTATAGAGCTTTTAACTGTTAATTAGAATTAATGTTGAATTAAAATTTACTGTACTTGAAATTTATATACATATATATAAAAGCTGATGAAAAAAGTTTGAAATTAAATTAACGAAAATGTAAATGATGATACAACTGGGTCCATTGATTCAGCAGGGCGGATATCTTAATTAACTTTTAATCAATCATCAACAAAGTTCACTAGATGCTTTGGTCATTTTAATTACGCCGTTATCCGGTCCAACTGGTGCACTCCTCTGACACAATCAGAAAGCAGGCCTCGTCATCCTCCGATTCACGTCGTGCATTCTCGGATAACACGCTAATGCATCGACCCCCGTATAACACTGATACTTAAAGATACGGTAATGGGCGACTTGCGTGTGTCTTTTCTCTCTTTTTTGTTGTACCTCTCTTCACTGGCCGTGATTACGTAGCACATCGAGCGTTAATAAATGATCGAAGATCAAAGCAGGAGCGATGCTGACCGGCGCTCATTAGTGGCCCTGAAATGAATCAAAATCATCGGAGCGTGTACAT
>JABFPM010001765.1:0-18815 GCA_022817325.1 Idris sp. 1 HC-2018
CAAACACATACCAAATATATAAAATTGTCTAGTAAAATGATTATACATAAGATAGTAAAGGACCACAATTTGTTGGTGTAATTATTATTTATTTACTTAAAATGAACAAAAAATCTCCCTTGAAAAAAGATTTTGTAATATTATAATGAAACATTTTATTTTGTCATTTTTATAATGAAATGCAAATCGAAAATCAATCAACAAATCCTTTTTATTTTAAAGTTTAATCAGACAAATTTAAACTTTTTGAAAAACAAAAACCTATTTACTTTTGACTAGTTTTTGAGGTATTTTAATTTTTTTTTTATCAAATTCAATACGAAATGTACAAAATTATACTAACTTATAGACCAGTTCTTTAAAAAAAACTTCAAGCTTTCAGTTAAATATATTATCAATATTTACCTTTAAAAATAAAAAACCTCTCATTTTTTATTACTTTGAATATTTTAATATTGAAGCTAATTTTTTGTATATAGTTTAATTATTTTTTGATTTTAATGTTTAGTGAAGAACATAGTCAAGAAGGAAATCAAGTGACCGAAAATTCTGGCATGTTATACTCCGATTATCTTTGTCTGGACAAAATTTTGTCAGCTCAAAGATTAATCAGTGCGGAATTCAACAAAAAAGTTCACGATGAACATTTATTTATTGTTACACATCAAGGTAAGAGCAAATTATACATTATATTAATAAAATATCCTATACTTTAAGAATTTTTCTGTAAATCTTGAAAATTGCAATGTAGATTTACCATTTTTAAATGTACACAGTATTTCATTTCAAAAATTAAATTACAATAACTTTTAATTTAAAATAACTTTAAAAACTTTTTCACGTGCATTCCAATTTAATAAGTTTATAAAACATTTCCAAAAAATTTAAAGTTTATTTTTTTATGTATTTTTCTTTAGTATTTTTTTGAATTTTCAATACTGAAGAAACATACATTATCTGGCATACATTTTTAGATTACCATATTAAAATTTAAAGTTTAATCAACAATCAAAAAAGTAGGTTTTCCAATTGAAAATAACATTTTTTCGAGATTAAGCTGGACTTTTTCTGAAGCATATTTTTTTAATTAATAACTTTTTCAGGAAGGTATTAGTATGAATGAGGAGCAAAGTAATTTTGATAGCAATCAAATTCTTCAAACATTACAATCATCTAAGAATATTCTTCTATTATAATTCATATCAATGTTTGATTTAGATAAAGGGATTTTAATTTTTTACGTATTGAGTTTAGGTGTCCAATAATTTATGCTGGATAATGTATAGTTTTTGAAAAAAAATTATTATAATAAAGCAACTATAAAAATTGTTCATTTCTATATTACAGCTTATGAGCTTTGGTTTAAACAAATTATATTTGAACTAGACTCCGTGAGAGATTTATTTAACTCTGAAATAAATGTTTGTGAAATCTCTACTCAATCTGTAAGGGATTCTTCATCACAAAAAATGCTCATCATCGAATGTCTCAATGAATCCAAAACTTTGGAAATTTTAAGACGACTCAATCGGATTGTTCTTATTCTCAAAGTACGTATAATATATTACAGAATTTATAGTTACTTTTTTCTATATCTTATATTACATTTATAGTTCATTTTTTACTCCAAAAACTAGAGTGTAATTTTAAAATGTTTTACAAAAAAAACAAGTACTTTGATTCAAGTGAAATATACTTGAATGAAGTAATAAATATAATTAAACGTATTGAAGTGCATTTGAATTAAGTATATTTGACTTATTTCAAGTAAAATTCGTTTAATTCAAGTGAAAATATATTTGATTCAAGTATATTTTTGCAAGTACATTATATACTTGATTACAGTACACACATTTTTTTTCAATGTACGAAACAATATAATATATCATAGGACAATATACACCACTATTATCCGTATTTTTGCAGTTATGCAAGTGTATTTTATTAATTTGAGATAACATTTTGATAGCAAAAAAGTTATTTTCAACGTTGTAAAATACAAATAAATTGTGATTGTACATTAAGCATTAAATAAACATAAATAAGACAAAAATACATACAGAAGATTAAAATTTGGGGAAAAAACTTGTAATGAATTGTCAATATTTAAGAAAGATTCATATTTTTAATCTGCAATCAAAATACAAATTAAGCACTTGATATGAGTCTATTACAAAAACTAATTTTGAACAAAAATCATATTTGCAATTATCTATAACTAAAATTGAAAACTATTTTAAAAAAATGAATTATGTTGGTTTATTTAACAATTTAAATAACAAAAATTAATAAATAAAATATTTATTGATGTTTTGCGAGCGTATCCCATGAGTTAAGTATCATTACAAGAGGTTCTCTGTCGAATTTTACAATAAAAACTGTAATAAGACTAGCGTAAAAGATTCTATTGAATTTATATTTTAGTTTATATTTCTCTTCTCTATAAATAATACATTAGGTTCTCAAGTATGTTTTAAGTTTGAATTAGCCTTTAAAGGACTGACGCGCTTCTTGCTCTGAACTTGTCGAATAAAGATCTCTCCTTGCGACATTAAATTCGAGTCGGTTATTTCAATATAAGAGAAGAAAATTAATTGTGCCGTTTCGTTATGAACCCATAAATTTTAATTAATTATTGGTCAACATAATAATCAGTACACAATAAGAACAAAAAACTCTTTAATAATTAAAGAAAATAAATTATGAATTTTGAAACTAATTTCTTAAATGACGAGCAGGATGTTCCCGCGATTCGGGAAATCAAAGTACAAGCCTTTAGGTGAACAACCCTTAACGTAAAGCCTATTAGTCAACGACACTTTGGCTCAGGTGTTACCCGGCAACTGAAGGGTTATAATTGAATTTTCTTGCAGAGAATTCTGAAATCCCTTGAAAAGTGTACACTGATTTGCAAGTTGTACTAGGTCAGGGTCTTAAGTGGTCCAATTAAACAATTTATCTTTAAAATTCGGAAAAAATATTAACAGTTTTAATTTCAGAAGCGATACAGATAACATATTCTTTGCCTCAAGATACTCATCTGGGTATACGATATACGTGGTAAAACTAAAAGTTTTGTTCGATAAATATTTCGCGTTACATAATTTCATTACCACAGAACAGTTGTGAACATAAAACCACTGATCTTCTTTATAAAGTACACACGGATATAAACTAGTCGTCGCTAAAAATCAGGAAACCGCATTGGAAAATTGAGATTCAAATACACATAAAATGACACAAGTTCAACTGTAAAATAGACATCTTCTAATAATATATTATTACATAAGAAATCTTATGTAAATTATTATTAACTAAATTTCAGTTAATAAATATTATTATTTTTTGTGATAATATTTTAATTTTGTATTCAACAAAATACCAAATAGTCTTTTAATTTAAAAAAAATCTCAGTTTTCTTCTACTTCTATAGAAAAAACAAGTGCACCTACTTAAGGGTTAATGTACAATTAGTACAAAACAAATGTTTACAAAAACTTCATACAAACTTTTTTTAACTTTGTATAACTAAATGAACAGTTTTGTTCATTTAAAAGAGCCCATACCCAAATTTAACTTATCTTTCTATATATGTTAAATACAATCAAACCTGAATAAAAATTGGTTGTGTAGACGTAAAGTCTGATGACAGTGAAAAAAATCTCTGGATAAGTGATACCTTGGTAACTGAAAAATATCTTTTAGTGGAAAAAATGTTACCGTATTCTTGAATCCTAAAAATCTCTATTAATGAGATTATTGGGTCTGTTATTAATAAAACTCATTTCTTCTGTTTCAATTTTTGTATAAGAAATTATATCATTAAAATTCGTTTTGAATTTAGTTGTGAAATTAATTATAGTTTTAATTATCTCTCTAACTTTGGAAGTGATGTAAAAAAATGTATACCTCTATAATTGATAATTTAAATGTCTAAGAAATCATCTCAAATTAATTGTATGAAAATATTAAAATTTTAAAACTGAACGAATTTCAACCAAAATTTTCCAAATTGGCCAGTTCTCATTTTAATTTAAAATTAACTACCTTTCTTTAGTGAATATCACTTATGTACATATAATTTTGTTGATTGTACAAAATAAACTCAAATATTTGAACCTTGTTTTTACTTTATGAAAGTTATTTATAATTAGCTTCAATCATGACTATACATGATTTGATTATTTAATCTCATTCAAACAAAGTAATATTTGTTTTCTTTTACTTCTAATTAATTAACCTTCCTTTAACTATCGTTTTTTATTAATTTTTATTGTAAAATTTCAATATTTTATTTAAATTTCGTCTTTTTACACAAATTAAATTTCATTCAAAAAATGTTCACTTTTTATTTCAAATGTTTTAATAAACGAAATATGAGCTATTTTCGCTTCTAAATTTGGTTATCAGTTGAAAAAAAATTTGCATCAAGACTTGATTTTATAAATCAAAAATATGAATCAGAATAAAAAAAGGTTACTCCTAAAAAGCTGCATCTTCTATAACAAATGATTTAATGCCAATTCTTTCATGGTCTTCTTTAGTGCAACCATAGAAATACGGATAGAGTTACAAAGTAAATCAATAAAGTATATAATGTTTGCATATATTCTACAACATAATTTTTCTAGGCAGCAAACATTACACTTAAAAAATGAATTTTAAAAAACTTATTCTGAAGTATTCTGTTTCTTTTAAGCAGACCATTCAGGGATTGTCCATGAAACACATTCACTAAAATGGCTAAAAATTTGAGAAAACTGGCAAAGTTAGCTAGTTTGTTTACGGAGTGTATACAATATTAATAAAAAATATTCCTTCTCAAGTTGATTTTGTGCAAAATTTTGCAAATCAATAGTTTATATCTGTGGGTAATAAGAAGAACGACTTAAGTCCAATTTTTGACATTTCAAGATATGGTAGGTTAAATGTGTATTGAGAAATTGTTTAAAGTTAATTTATTTAAATATTCACAGTAAAATAAAATTGTTCATTATTATTTTGAATAAAATACTTAGTCATTATCTATTTAACATTAATTAATAAATGATTAATCAGTTTATTCAATGAAAAAAAGTATATGAATGAAATATAATATTGCTGAATAAAAGAGAAATTAAAAGACTTGTTAATATGCTGTTATTTTAATTTTGACAAAAATTGGACTTAAGTCGTTCTTCCTATGACCCACAGAATATAAGTATAACTGACAATTAAGCAGAACATAAAAAATCTTAATTTTGAAAATGATAACTTTTAGTTAAGAAAGTATAAATATCAAAATGTTTTCAACACATTTAATAAAACACTTCTTTTAATTTGAATAAAAGGAGTAAGATTATTTGATTTAGATTTACAGTTCAGTATGACAATCCAGATAAAACAATATGACAAATATATGATGTTATGACGTAAATTTGTCTATATCCGTATTTTGAATAAAGTATGATTTATAAAAGTTAAGAACACAACATTCCTCCCCACGCAGATAAAAACTATAGAACAGATTACAATATCCGGATTTAAATAAATTTAGAACTTGTGAAATGGATGTACTCCCCTGAAGAAAATGTTGAATGTTTTCTTTTCTTGTCTTTTTCTAAAACAAATGTAACAACCTCTCTTGAAAATTTAGATTGATCTGGAATAGCTTTATTTTCACCAGCTGGTAAAACCTGCCAAACTTTCAAAAATTTTACGTATAACCATGACATCAGCTTCAGTGTCCAATTCTACAAAAACTTATTATCAACTTTTACCGGAATTGTAATAGCCGTAATAATGAATCTTTTGAATTGTACGTATAATTTATACTTAGTGTAAAAAAATCAAATGGATTACAGAAACTCAGATGAATTATAATGTAAACCTGACAAATATCCATTTAAATTTGTTGATTCTATTGGACAACTGTTGTATTCTGATTTATGGTTACAGTCGCAAATAAAGAATCTAATTCTTGAAATTTGACTTTTCTTGTAAATGTAAAAGTGCTGTTACAGTAATTGAAGTAGTTTAGATGGCAATCTAATGTTTTTATAGATATTTTTACTATACGGCACCTAACATCACTGTACCTGATGCCGTAGCAAAGCTAGTTTTGAATAATGTTATCAAACATATCACCAAAGCCACAGTCTGAAACCAGAAGTCATTATTCAGCTACGAATTCAGACACAGTTTGTCCATCTTTCTTTGAGCAATGACAGAATCCGTAATAATCAGCTGTTTTAGATTGAAAATAGTTTTATAAAACTCCCAAAATATCAGCATAAAAAATTTCACTCACTAACACCGAAAGTAAAATATTACATGTCACATCATACAAATCTCCACCCAATGCAAGAAGAGGTTTCCTCTTTTATTCCGCATGTTGTATTCCCATCACTGTAAAGTTAAAATCAACAAATTCACCCATCTTGGCCAATCAAAAGGCTGCAAAGTTATCAAAAGGTTTGATATTATTGGAAGTAGCGAAAAAAAACCTAAACTATCAGGTAACTTCAGTTCCGTCGAAGTCCCGAATGATTTTTGATCGAAAACGTGAGATGGTCGAAGCTGTGAAGGTCAAAGTCGTGAGGTTAAAAAGTGTACTTCGAAACCTTTCATAATACCTTTCAGAGTAACCCCCCCTTCTCTCTCTCTCTCTCTCCTATTTATCGTACCCTTTTGTCAACTTTTTGTAAACCCCCCTCCCCTCCCGTCTCGAACAAATAACTCATCACCTAAATAGATAGAAATGACAATTTTCATCGGATTTAGATAAATATCTGTACTACTGAACGTACTTTATAAGAATAGAAATAAATTTTACAATGTTTTAAAAATAATTAATATCCTTTGAAAAATTACATACCTATATGCATGAAAGTTAAAAATTGTTTTGAACAAAAATAAATCTTTTTATCTATTTATCTGATTCCTGTTATAACAAAATCTGTACTATACAAAATAGCTCCAAAGTAGGGTGGCTGAGAAGACGGAGATTAAATGTAATTTTAATTAAGTATAATTTTCTGAAAATAAATTAATAACATAATTTTTTGACAGTAAACTGTCAAATTATCAAGTAATTATATTAATTTTTCATTAAGATATTCACTTATGAGTATCTTTAATATTTTGAAACAAGTGTCCAAAAGTTTTCCTGGGCACTGTAGTTGGGCAATCTAGTTATATTTTCCACACAGATAGAAATTTCATGCGATTTTAGTATCCTGAACTAAAATACGTTTTTCGTACTTTATTGTATTTACACGCACTCACATGCGATTTTAGCGTAGCTCCGCCCAATAGTAGTAAATGTTTTGATTTTACATGTGTGTGTGTTCATGCCACAACCTTATTACTCACACATATAAATTCAAATCATTTATGACTAATGGGCGGACTCATGCCAAAATCGCATGCGGACTCTTTCGTATATGAAAACTTCAAGCGATTTTCACAATTGTATGTTATGCGATTAATGCTTAAAATGTCTATATGTGTGCGACAATAGAAAAAAAACAAACAAACGAAATAGCAAAATAATTTTCATTTTATATATTCATTACTAGATACTTTGTATAAATATTATTGTGTAAATTCTTATCAAACAAAGCCGGATTCTTTATCTAGAGTGTGTTATTAATATAATTAACTAACATTCAATTTCTATCTAATTTATCTTGATAATAAAATTAGTTTTTTTATAAATTGTCCTTACAATGTTTAAACAAGCATGAATTTTTATAAGAGAAAAATTCCTTTATGAATTCATACGGTTTTTGCAATACAAAATGTACAGGAAAATAACATGCGTTCAACTGTATCTCCTCGTGAATCTTCTCGATTTTTTATATGATTTTAAAAGTATACAAATGGTTATCAAAAATGGATATCAGAAATACTGTTTATGAATTTAGGTGGTTTTTTCATAAAGATTCACAACAAGATACATTTAAACTCATTTTATTCTCTTGTGAATTTTCTGTTACAAAAATCTTATGAATTTATGCGAGAATTTGTTGTTTCTAGGAAAACTTATGTTTGTGTAGAAAGTGTATACTCTTGATAGAACATCTAGGTACATAAAATATGAAATAATGTTAACATTTTTATAGTTATTGGTGGAACAAGTTTCAATACTGGAAACGATGACCCCTCTAGACTTCATGACATTCCGTGACTATTTATCGCCAGCTTCTGGCTTTCAATCTCTGCAATTCCGTCTGTTAGAAAATAAACTCGGTTTAAAGCATGAACACAGAGGGAAATACAACAAAAATTATATGACAGTTTACGGTCATGATCCAGCGGCCATGGAAGCAATCAAAAAATCTGAACAAGAGCCCAGTTTAAGTTGTCTCGTTCAAAAATGGTTATCGAGAACACCCGGCTTGAAACCCACTGATTTTGATTTTTGGAACAAGTACAAACAATCTGTGGAAAATATGCTGAAAGAACAACGAGAAGTTGCCGAGGTATTTATTATTTGATACAGTTTATTAGATTTCTAGTAAACTAGTATAAAATGTTATAGTTAGGACCTAACTCTTTTAATTTTGCAATTAGATGCATTTTTAACAACTTACATGTTAAAGTAGTCCTACTGTGGTGAGCTTTATTAGAATCGTTTAGACAGTCTTACTCGTTGAATGATTAAATAATTTTTTATCTAAAACAAAATATTTAAATTGTGTTGGTACCATAGCAAAAATGTATACTTTCAATTTGAGTATTTTTATATATTTGATATAAAATTATTGTTTCAGTTATCATTTTGACTAACATGCCACGCTCGAAACACCTTAACATAAGCAGACTTTTATTTTGAACTTATTTACAAATCTTAAACTTGGTTTTTAATCAATCCATTGTAAAAAATATCTAAATTATAATTTTTATCTTCTAAAATTATATAAATTCAGAAGTTATTTTTTGTCAAATTCCGTATATGCAGAAATAATTTATTGCAGAAACAAACCAAGGAGCAGCTCCGAAACTATCTCATTACAAAGCTTGCATCTAAAGAAGCAGTTTTTGAAACAATCTTTAACGAATGTTTGCACAATGCCTTATTATCGAGGGGGGAGAGGAGATTTTCACACGCTGCTCTCCAAGGAGCCGTTATGATAACCTTGTACCGTGATGAGCCACGATTCAGCCAGCCTCATCAAATACTCACTGCATTAATGGACATCGATTCCCTCATTACCAAATGGAGATGTAAGCCAACACCTTCAAATGAAACAAAATTTAAAATTTTACCAAATTCATTTTTTTTAAATTAAATTTGCAGATAACCACTTACTAATGGTTCAGCGAATGATCGGCTCGCAACAAACTGGAACGGGAGGTTCTTCCGGTTATCAGTATCTAAAATCCACATTAAGGTGAACATTAAAAGTCAGAATGACATACAACATAATAAAAAAGATGTCTAATGTTTATTTTATCGTTTTAGCGATAGGTACAAAGTATTTCTAGACCTGTTTAACTTATCAACATTTTTGATTCCCCGACACTTGATTCCGCCATTAACAAAAGAAATGAAGACCCAGCTTTGGACTAAATAAACTCTGCAAGATCTGCTAAAAATGTCGATAAAAATGAAATATTAAACTAAAACGTTACTTTTATTCATGAAATAAATCATTTTCTGTGTAATCTTATAATTTTCTTGTATACAGGCATGCTTTATCTTAAAAACAATATTTGTTTTTGTAAGTTCATTATTAAGCATTTATCTCATCACTGCAATTCCCGATAGGATTTAACTCTTATGAAAATTAAATTGTATTATTATTCCACAAATAGGCAATTATAAAAAGTCTGCTTTCTTTTTAATTTACGAATATAATTTATTTGTAAATTACAAAATTTTATAAAAAATCTTGTTCAACATTATTATATATAATTAAATATGTAATATTAACAACCATTGCATTGTACAATTTATTCAACGTCCAACGAAGACACCTGATTAGCGATACCTGGAAGAAAAAATATGCATTACTCATTGAATTGATAAAATTATTAATATACTTGTAAAGAAATAAAAAGTTGAATGTTACCACACATATTATTGCCAATGCTGATGTACAAATATCCAGCATCGCCAAACGCACTGCCCCAAGAATTTCTGACAATGTAGAAGGGCGTGGACGCAGTATTATCGTATCCGACGATTTGCACGGCGTGATTTAGATTATTAAACGAGCCATCGCAGTGGTACTGAATTACGCCGCCCAAATAATTTTGCCAGGAAAGTGCGTTCACTGCGACTGCCACAGGCCCATGACTTACAATTGTTTGCAGCAGCTCGTCTTCGGCATCTACGAAGCTGAAATAATTTATTATTTAATATATTATTTATTATTTTAATAACTGTCTCACAATTGGACTGCATTTATCGTGATAGATAATCAATAATCAATTTGAATTATGGCTGCACTCGTGCAGACAAACAGAAGATATAAGCTTTATCTATCGGTCACGATGTTTAATGGAAATAAAATTTAAATAATTATTCTATTTAGTTTAAAATAATTGATTATCAGTCTTCACAAAATAAACAGCTGAGTTTCATATAAGTAAAACATTTTTAAATGATTCCAAAAAAAGATATTTTCAGTTTTAAAAGTAAACCACGTTTGACTATAAAAATGAAAATAAAATTTATTCAACGCAAGACATTTTCTAAAATAAAAATTATAAACCCACAAGGTTGCGGTCATACGCGTCACTTGTACATTTTTTTGCTTATAATAGTTGTGGTGAAGGTGAAAATATTGTCTGCAAGTTAATACACAGCTTTAGGTGAAGTATTATATAGCACTTGTTACTTGAGACTTTCGTGAAGTATCAAAATTCAATAATAACTAGAATTTTCATATTACTCTTTTGAAATGAATATTTTTCGTTTAATTACCTGTCGCAGCTAAAGTCTTTGACTAGAACACCTGTTTTTCCGTCTGCAGTCCTGCAAAAGTTATTTTTTTAATACCTTTCAAGTTAATTATTTAAAAACATATTTGTATATAAAAAAGAAAGACAAACTTGTTTTGATCAAGTAATATAAGTTGAAATGTCTTACTTATCTAGTTTACAGAGCTCAGTTTTTTTTACAAATGGATACTGATTTGCTCTCACAATCTTGGAGCCCGATTTTGTGAGCCAAAGCAGTAAGCTGCATATATCTCCACCTTCACAGCCATAATTGTATTTGGCACAATCGATCATCTGTAAATGTTAGAAAGAAAATATTACAGTTTAATGAAACTTGAATAAGATTACTTATTTTACTAAATCTGATTAAAAAAATAAAACTAAATTTAATAATATAAAAAAATTAAAGGAATTTATTATTCCACACAAAATCGATCGGAAACCCTATGACAATTTAAGAACCCATACAAGACTGTACAGTACAACTCTATCCTTTGTTTCGATATAAATTAAAAATCACCTTTACTTTAGTTTATTTAATATAAGTTCTGAGATTAATTCCTCACAGACTTTGAAATACAAACATTGACAGAAAAACATACAATACAGTTTTAAAAATTATGTTAACAGCTTTAATTAATCAAAATATAAATTTAAAGACATAAATATTTCTTGTTCTTAAATTTATTCTACTGTTAATGTCGAAGCTCCAATGAATGAACACTTAATCACTTTTCCACCTAATTATTAATAAATCTTAATAATTCATTAAGAAAAAGCATAAAACAAAGTAAAAATAGATTGTCTATACATTGAAGTTTTAAAAACCAGTTCTAAATGCGAAATACCAAATTGCACCAGTGAATGAACACCTACATTTTGGCGTATATAATTATAAAATGTAATTGATTTTTGGTTTATTGTATTTATTTAGATAAACTTGTTAAAAGTATTCAGTTTTTATTGCAATTTTATTTTATTTATACTTTTTATCGATATTGTTCGTTCACTGGTAAGTGTTCATTCACTGGTATCCTACCCTACCGTTTTTTTGTTGTGAACAATGATTTAAAATTTTGTTGCATTAAAATTTTGTGAACTAAACAAAATGTAAACAAACTAACTTCCTGCACGCTGAATTCCCACAGAGTACCATTTTTGATGGCAAACATCGTCTCGGCAACCTCAACGGTGCTAAAAGCCCAACATGCGCCACACGTGCCTTGACTTTTCACCGGAGTCACGACATGTTTTTCTCGCCAATCAAATTTTGCAGGCACACTGGTGGCCCTGCGTAATCTGCCATGCCGGTGTTTCTGGTGGTAGCTGCTTGTCAAATGCTTCGCACTTCGCACAGGCAAATCCGAGCGCAAAGTTTGCTCCAAAAATTCCCTCTCAGACAAATCCGAAAATTGGGTAACACCATAAACGGCACTTTGATTTGTTTTCCGCAATCTATTTAACTGCTCTATTTGTCGAAGAGATCTCTGCAAATAAAAATGAATGTTAACATTTGTTTATCAAATTATAAAATAAAATAAAACATTCTTTCACCTGGAAATGACCAAATCTTTTTTCATACTCCTCAGGGTTGCTTTTATAAGACCTGTTGTAGCGGGAAACAAAATTTTGAAATTGCAACTGGTCCTGTGCGGAGGTGTCGCGATTCACTTTAATCGGTATCGCAAAAAAACATAAACCGATAATCCCAATTGTGCAGAGTACATTTCGCCACTCCATACCGAGGCATGATCGGATTCTTCTAAGCAGTAAACTTTACTGAGAGTGGACAGCGTGACTCCTCCGGCAAATCAGGAACGTGTGAAACACAGGTTCCCAGTGAGGGGCCGAATGTCAACACAATAATGTCATCGCTGCAATAAGTATAAGAATTTGTCATTTTAATTATTAGAAAAGCATTGAAATTCCTGAATTTTAAAAAATTTTGCATTTATTATATTGAACAGTTTGAGGAATAAAAAAAGTAGTTTAAACTTTTAGAAGACATTATAATTATTAACACATACAAGTGCCTTTGAAAGAGATTTATTTTCAATTTAGGGATTTGTTGGCATTGCCATCTGTTTGCTGCGAACTCATGCTGTAAATTGACTTCAAGTCGATAACGATTCCTGTTTTGTCTCTGACCGGCTAAATATAATATCTTCAGTCGATGAAGAAACAATGTTTTCCTCAAAATGCAAACAAACATAATTTTAATATAAGATTTTAATTCTTTTTAGATTTTTATCTGAATCCAAAGTTCTTAATTATTTTTTTTATATTTTAAAAGATCTAGGAATTTTTTAATTATTATTATTGGAATAAAATATATTTATGTAGTTAAAAAATTTACAAACTTCATGTTTTATGCAATTTGTTAATTTTTGCTGGCGAATCAACTATTAAAGTTGAGAACAAAAGTCACAATAGTTTAGAATGTGTAAAGAAAAAAAAATTGTTATTATTAACACATCTGGTCTTAATGTAAACAGCAATTACTCGGCGCTTCAAGGCAAAAAGTGAATGAAGTCAAACGCTCATATTAAAGATGCGCTGTTGCATATTAATGACCATTTTTCCTGATTCACGGTGCAAATGTGAACTCAGCGTATATTTAACAGCAAGTATAATAAGAATTGTTAATCAAATTTATCAGCCAGCGACGATAACAACTCTCTTATAATATATTATCTTTTTTTATCGCCTCTGTTCTTGAACGTGAAACCAACAAATCAATCCAAAAATAAATTATACAAAAAACAGCGTTACCATAATATTATCAATACTTGCTAACTGCTTCTTTAAATGCTTAGTTCATCTATAAATAATAAAAATTGTTATCCACTAAATATAACAAAGAAAAGTTTTCAGATTAACATTTCTTGTTATGTAACAAATAAGAAATTAAACGCAAAAATAAATGTAAAAATTGATAATAAAAAAAACAGGGAAAGATCACTACGTAGTTGAAACAAAAACATTTTTTAAAAGCTGAATAAAATATGTAGTATTTTTGATTCAAATTTATTATTTTTTTATACAAAAATAGTGTAGTTTTTAGTTATGGAAAATAATATGAGAATCTAAAAATAGTTTTCAAATTTTGTATCAGAATAATTTCATAATGTTTATCAATGTTCACCATGTAGCTCGCGACTCAACATACACGCGTGTGTATACGTGAGCGGAGCCGTCCTTCGGTATTTTCGATTTCGCCGGTGCAATTGAATAAGCCGGCAGTCAGGAATACGACTTCGTGCGCCAAGGAGCATCTTGAGTGAGGTTTTCTTTCGTCGACGAACATGACAATCGATTACGTCTGACGACCTGTCTCGTGAGTACATTGGTCTGCAACTTGTTTGTGAAAGTTTTCAGTCCGGTTGACGCGCCTATCCTCGTTATATACTGCGACTTTTTGAACCGACCGAATTCCTCGCTAAAGTAATTAAAAGTGCGTGTCTTTGATAATTACTTACAAATACATCTTGTGCTCCGATTTTTGACATTTTATCTACTTCAATTGTAATATAATCGTCGAGGATTTTGTCAGTGTTGACTTTTATCAGCAATTTTTGCGTGATTTTTAATTTGGTAATTGTGAATAAGATAACGATGTACAAATTTATTTGTATGAAGATAGGTTTTATCTTGTGTTGAGCATTTTATTCAGAGAAAAGATTATATTGAGCTTTTATTTTGCTTGTAAATAACGTAATTATTTTATAAAATGTCTGAGTTCTTTTTACCCTTGTATTCTTTATTTATTTATTTGTTTTTTTTTTTTTGTTTTTTTTGATGATTGAATATAAATTTATTTATAATACGCAATTTGTTTTTAACGAAACTAGTGTAGAAAAACTAATTAAATTGCAAAGTGCGTCTTGAAAAGTTGTGCACTACTTGAATTTAAATTATATAATTGTGAACACTATTTAATAACAATAATGAGATTTCAAAATAAATTAATTGTAAAATTAATTCATTTATACGAAAGGAAGAAAATATTTTAATAATAAATTACAGTGATTTGGAATATTTGTAAACTATTTACAATGAACACACGAACAAATAATTTTTAGATAAAAGAAAATATAAATAATCTTCGATTTTGATTTCGTTTTTATAAATATTTCATTTGCGTTTTTTCAATACAATGAAAATGAAAAAAGATTTTTTTATTGTAGTCTAAGTCTAAATGGCCTTTTGTGAATTATTGACATTTATAATTTTAAATGTGATTGTAGATCTTCAAATTTTTTTAATCAATAAATTGGTAATTTAAATTTAATATCACAAGTTCCCCAATTATGTTAAAATTGAAATATTACATTTTTATAACTGCATTCACCTACTTCTAATCCTCTTTTTTATGATTATTTTTTATTTTATGTTCAAAATATCTATTTTAAATTTGTTGTACTTAACATTTATAATTTTCATATTCATCAAATCAATCATCAAGTTGTCTTAACAATCTTGTTATCTTCGTTTTTGTTTTAATGAATTAATAACGCCTTTAATCAATTAATTTTCCTTTATTGCAAACCAGTTTTTTAAATAACACAAAAATTTTTATCTTTTAATTTTCAAAAAGCGTCAAGTTATTAGCTGCTAGAAAAAAGGCCCTCAGTGGACAATATTACTAACAAATACATGAGAAAAACTTTTTCAATTATTAATTTAACTTTATTCTTACATTTCTACTGTCACAAAAGTTTCTTTTTTTTTATTCATCTTAAAGAAGTCATTGTTTACTATATTTAGTAACAACAAAAAAACTTTTAAATTTCGCTAGGCAAATCTACAGTTGAATTCCGCAAAAGTCGAGAAGAAAACATCCGCATACATTTTGGAAAATGGTAGTGGAGGTTAGGTTTTATACTATTTTCGTCCCCCACTACTGCAACTTCTGCGGAATTCTACTGTACTGTAATGGCACGGAATCAATCTAAAACAAAATAAAGTTGTTTTGTTTCCAAAAACAAGTAATTAATTTGATATTTGATGTTATTTCAGCAACCAAATTTGTATTCCCATATTCACCATGGGTTTTATAACTCGACGCCTCGGCGTGTCCATTTACAGCGGCATAAAGGCCTCGCAGCGCCCTCTGTCGACGAACCCTATGCCACATCCAAAAGACGAAGCCAAAGAGATAGTGATCAGGTACCTAGACGGCAAGGACAACGGCATCGCCGTTCTGGGGATGAACCGGCCCGAGGCGCGAAACGCCTTCGGCCGAAACTTCACAGCCCAATTCATCGACGCAATAACCGCCCTGCGAGAGAATTCAAAGCTCCGGGTGCTGATAATACGCAGTCTAGTGCCGCGCATTTTTTGCGCCGGCGGTGATCTCCGTGAAAGACTGAGTCTGCCGGCACCAGAAGTGGCGCCGTTTGTTGACTCTTTGAGGAACCTGATGAGTAGCGTAGAAAAGCTGCCGGCCCCGGTAATCTCGGCGATAGATGGCGCTGCCCTGGGCGGCGGCCTGGAACTGGCGCTGGCGTGCGACATCAGGACCGCCGCGAGCGACGCCAAGCTGGGTTTGGTGGAAACCAGACTGGCGATTATTCCTGGTGCCGGGGGAACCCAGCGACTGCCCCGGGTGGTTGGTCTCGCCAAGGCCAAAGAGCTGATTTACACTTCCAGGGTGCTCGACGGGGTTCAGGCTCAACAAATTGGCCTGGTCAATGAGGTGGTGCCGCAAAACAAAAGTGGGGACGCCGCTTATCAAGCTGCCATCTCGATTGCCAGGGAAATTTTGCCTAATGGACCGCTGGGAATAAAGTGAGTACGGACAACTGAGAGAAAAATTTGTATGACTTTCTTCTCAAGTTTCAGATACAAACAAATTAGTTGGGAATAATGAGACTGACATTTTGCAAATATTTTAAAAAGTCTGTAAATATTTGATGATTTCGAAAATAATCAAGTTTAGGTTGATCTTTTCAAATTATTTTCAGGAAATGTCTCAAATTGGATGAGGACATTTCCTAAAACTTTTGATAAATTTCAGTCACACTATTCCCAAAGATTTCCAAATAATTTTTGTACTGAAAATCTTTGGAAACTTTTAACAAATGTTGCATTAACTTTGTCATTAAAAATTTTAACGTAATATCCTGATTTTGCTTTATCAAAAGTTATTTAAACAATATTGTCAGTCTAAGAACAATAAATTATTTTTTTGTTATATACCAAAGATATAATTAATCCTTGGCGTGTTTTAAAAATTGATAAAATTTCATAATAACGTTAATATGTTGTTTTTTTATACTGTATTTAAATGACCTATAACAATCTTGTATCGGATGATATGGAAACATAAATTTTAATCACTTCTGTGACTCACTAATTACTATTTTGTGTCGATACTCAACTGAATAATGAGTGTATTAAGAATGAAAAAATGTTTCATATGATATAGAAATAAAATATTTAAATTAAACATAACTGCTTAGAATTAGTATTTAGAAATAATATTTTTTACGTTATAGTGAATTAGATTTGAAAGAATTACACTTAAAATACCTTGGCATACTTTAATAATTGTTAAGAAGATTAATGTTCAACAAATTTAAAAAAAAGTGTAAATAACACAGTTCTTAATGAAAAGTTAAATACAAAATGTGGTTTTCTTGTAAACCACAAATAAATATAAGAGCGATGGTAAATGCATTAAAAAAGTTTAAGTTTTTATTAATATTAATATTATTTTTTAGATCTGCCAAAACAGCGATTACAGAAGGAATAGAAGTGCCAATTGAAGAGGGATTGGCGATTGAAAAAAAGTGTTATGCTGATGTCATTCACACTCAGGATAGAATAGAAGGACTTTCAGCTTTTGTTGCAAAACGTGCTCCAATTTATAGAGGTTGCTGATTAAAAAAAAAAGAAGACTCAAAAAACTAAAAAACTTTGACATTTAATTGATATTTTACACTTTATAAATTCAGATTAAGTTTTGTTAAAAAATTTTCAACGTAATAATAATTTATTTTGAATAATGTGAAAAACAAATTGATTGATAGTGATAAATTTTTTATCTTCCCTAAAATTGTATTTGTAAAAATTAAGAGAGCACTATTGAAGTAAGAAACTAAAACATATGTTAATTATTTTATATTTTAAAAACGATGAGACGAAAAAGTTAAAGACAAATTTTTTATATTTTTATAAAAAGTTATACTACATGTTATCTCACAAGAAGCTTCTTAAATTTAATCTCCAGCTTTGGAATTGTTATTAATGCATTTTTAATTGTTACCAGCATCGCAAAATGCGTAAATAAAAATGATTATTTTATTTAAATAATGCTAATAATTGCAATGTGTGTCATAAGTCATTTTTGAACAAAGTAATAAATTCACTTTAAAACAAGTATTAAAAATAATATTTTACAGTACTTTATGTCTAGAAATTATCATTGTTATTAATTATACAAAACTTGTTATGAAACTTGCAAATTTTAAGCAAAGTTTTAATTTATTGTTTATTTAAAAGTGTAATAAATTTATGGAACTTAAAAATGATCGATATTTTATTTTGTACAATATATTTTTTAATATAATATAACATAATACGCAAATTGTAGAATCAATTTTTATATTAATTTTCTCCTCTAATTTTCAAGTGCCAAAAGTATGTACCGTCAAATGGGGGTAACTTTGTGCAGATTTGAATTTAGTTTTCATTAAATATTATTATTTATGTAATATGCATTTTTTTAATTTACAGTATTTAACCCTTTATCTGTGGTTCAAGAAATCACGCACACATAGTAAGTATGTAGGTGAGAATGGGCGGACTTAACACTACAGTGATACCAACTTAAAAATATGAATATATTGACAGCCAAATTGTGGCTTTAGGTTATGAAT